>JAHLJT010008756.1:138859328-139094608 GCA_031308135.1 Acheta domesticus | reverse complement strand
TGATGTCTGTCCTGCACGACGTGCGAGTCTTTAGAGAAAGAAATTGATTAAGGGGTTTACAAACCATTTTATGATAGTAGCGTATCCCAACATTTTTTCACTTTCTTGCACGCTATACGTTCGTAGTACGGAGACAGTTATGTGATAACTACAGTGAAAACGGCGATTTTGCGGCAGAAAAAATTCGTGTGGAGGTCCTGATGATATCAAATAGGCCGATAAATCTTCTACCTATCGGTACTACATTACGTTCTCTAACACGTTGTGAAGGCAGAATTCTCATTTGTGATTCTTGAGATCGAAAATTGGCCGGATTTTTGACACTAGCTTCATACTGGTTTAAAAGTGCCCAGCGCTCATTCCTTACATTGATGTGTCAATTGGGGGTGATCTTTATTGATTTGAAATTTGCCAATAATGCAACTCCTTGAATTTATTTTCCTCGCGTCAAAAATATATCACAGAAGATATGACAATTGAGCACGGAAACATAATGACAATTTTATGGAACATTTCTATTTTATCCTACAGTAACTATTACTATATTTACTAATTCCCTGATTAAAATGAAGAAATAAATCTGGTGCTTACTTGTTACTGAACAGTTGATCTGTGCTTCATTGTGGTAGGGAGCTGACAATATTGTATTGTCAAAACTGTTCCAAGGGGCTGGGTTCTGAATGGAACTAAGCTGCAACCAGCACCTCATTACGCTGCGAATAGAAGTGGAAGACGATTGGCAGAGCAAAATTTCCGCCAGTGCCTGAGAAGCAACGACTCAGAAACGTTGGAAGTTGCAGTTTCACCACAAACTATACAATAAATGAATTAAATGACCCGAATGTTGTAGTTTATGAACTGAGAGTCATTTCAAGTTTTCGAAACTCAAGTTATCATGTCCTTAACGTCATTTTGCCGATAAACGGGAAATAACAGATGCGTTTCAAGTTAGTAAACCGAGGCGTTGGACAAGATTTATAACAAAGCAAGTTCGTTATTTGTGATTTCGGTCGTGTGTTGTTCAATATTTGTCTCAATACCTCCTTCTTAGAAAAAATAATATAAACAAGACATAACTTTTCTTGGAGTACGAGTACTCATCCGACATTTTTCACAGAATTTCATTTGTTTCGATTTTTGTTAACGGCCGGCGGAATATAAAATCATTACATGATACCGGATGTTAAAAGGAACTTCGTTCGTGCAATTGGTTGCGATAAGTCAATACATCAGAAGAGACCGCGAGTGAGTTGGTGACTAGTGAATGGTCGAATGTGCGTCCCATTGGGACATAAAGGAGATCTTGGCTTCCGGGTGACGCCGCGTCGAAGCCCTAAGGTAGACCACGATAAGATGGTGCAAACGCCGGCAACACAGCCTTCGACGCGGCGTCACCCGGACAGCCAAGATCATTCATACGACTCCGGCCGCGGAAGCCTACGACTTCACATAAAGAGTAACCGGCTGTCAGCTGGAAAAAAACTAGTAAATAAAGAAGAAGAAAAGTCAATACAATAAAATAACTTTACAAAAATTGTTTAAAACTGCGGGAATTATGAGTTACTTTCTGATATTGTTAATCAAATCTTTTGCTTGCGTCATGACGTAGTCAAACGTGCAGTGCAGGACGATGTCTCCTCACCCAACTGCCAAGCCGCTCCTAATTTTATTCGAACCTTCGGAGCCTCGATCTCCCCCGAGCGACCCCAGCGCCTCCTCCCTCCGCGAGACATCCGTCGCTGTGCTTGGCGGGTGCCCCCCCCCCCGGCAGGACAAAGGCTCCCCTTCCCCCTCCCCTGGAGGAGATGCGCCTTCGGGAACATATTCCCGCGCGCGCCCATTTGACTCCGGCGGCGCGCGAAATGCAAATAGCTGCGGGCGCGCGCGACCCCTCGCATGGCCAACGGGCGCGCCCCGCCCCTCGCCCTCCGCCTTCAGCCCCGCGCGCGAAATAAAACAAAATTTTTTTAAAAAAACTAACACCCAAATAAGACTTGTAAATAGTAAAGTAAAAACGATATGTCGTTATTAGATAGATAGGTAAATCGAGGTTAGTAGAAGGTAGGTAAATTAGTATAATGTCTAACTTCTGTTACACTTCGATATCTCATGTATGTAGTTGCAATTTAACGCGTGTCTTTAAAATTTGATTTTCTTCAGTTAAGGTGGCCACAGACTTATAAACAAAATGTCAATTCTAATGAGACTTGTGTTAAAAACGCTTCTAGAAAGAAAAAGGTATCCTTCGCTGTTTCAACCTTTATATACTTCTGTTTTTCTGCAGAGTAGACCCGAATAGTTGTGGCAAAGCCGTTCTTTGCAGGAGCAAATTCAATATTCTTTCAGCTCTGGGCCAACATATGCACATACCCCAGAGCTACCTAACAGACATAATACTTATCCAAATGGCGAGTGTCCAATCAATGAAAACAAATTGAAATTTTACGCAAAATTCTCTAGAACATTCCAGACAATCATGAACTAAAAGCATTTTACGAAAAAAAATGTAGCTTGAGAAACAAAAAAAAATAGTAAAATAGAAATTTGATTTTTGAAAGTTTTCTCTGTATGTTTATTTCCCCTGTTGATTTATTGTGCTATGTTTTCTAAATGTTTTTGAATAAACAAAATGTGTAATATGAATTTTATTATATATAAGATGCACAACTAACATTAGTTTGAAAAATGACCTAACTCCTGCGTTTTTAAAAAACAAATTTGAACATGAAGAGAGGTAGAAAAGCATGTATGTTAATGAAAGTTATATGTTCTTTGCTTTCACATATCATATCTCATAATAATTTAGTACAATATTCACTTCATTAAAATAATTGTTTGTTTTTTTTTGCTTTTTCTGAAAAATTACCTCTAGAGACGTTTTGCAAAGTCATGATTTATTTATAATTTTATATATAAAATATTTCACACAGTTTTCGAAGATACAAAAGTAATATAATAAGAATATACATAATAATTTATATAAATAATTTTTTATACAAAGTGATTCACACAGTTTTCGAAGCAAGAAAATTAATGCATTTTAACTGATTAATCCCAACTTTACGTACAGTACCTAGTTTTAGAAAAAACTGGGATGCACTAGTAGTTACTCTCTTATCAATAACAGAATGTAAATCGTTACATATTCTGAAATGAAACACAGTGAGGTTATAAAAGTATTTCTAGCAACGAGCTAGTACCAGTGGATGTCGGAAGCTCAAGTTATCATACATCTGAACATATGTCTGCCTCATGTACAACGCACCATAGAATTAAATTAATCTCGATTCAACTCTACTTCTATCCTCAGCGAATTACACGTTTTCAGATAGCCATAAATTATCTCCCTACAACTAACATTGCTGCATCTGCAAGTAAACCATCATTCGCCAGTCCTTTATTGGGTTTAAAAACAATTTCATTTGAATTCAGAACAACCCAAGAAACATATTTTGTCTCGTTTTGAAGCGCACCTCCAGCTCGCGCCGTGAAAATGGAAGAGGCAACAAAAGCGATCCGACAGATTCGACGCGCGGAAGCAGAACTGTGAACACGCCACATAGCGCCCCGGGCCTCCGTGTATTTGCATTATACAACAGATGTGAACGTCATGAATATCATAGTACACTTGGGCAAATACGGATAGACTAAGGGAGCGAGCAGCGAACATCGCAGCTTCCGGCCAGTTATAACTATATTGCAGAGGAACTACTCACATTCAGTGTCGATGGATTGAAACAGTCTTGAAACAGAAAGAAAAGTGCCGGATTAAACAGAAATACCACATCAAAGTGCACATCGGTCATAGAAGAAAGTTCAGAGACACAAATGGTTTTAATTATGAAGTTTATGATTTTGCTTACATTACTTTTCAGTCTTTAATGATATAGAACAGCTAGCTGATCTATATTACTACTCAAATTCAAAAATTGTATGGTGTTGATGAATTGAAACTAACTTGGAGCAAAAGAGAAGTGTCGGATTAAACAGGAATATCATATCAAAGTGCATATCGCTCACAGAAGAAAAGTTCAGAGACATAAATGGTTTTAATTATGAAGCTTGTGATTTTGCATACATTACGTTTCAGTCTTCAATAATAAAGAACAGCTAACTGACCAATATTACTATTCAAATTCAAAGATGATGAATTGAAACTGTCTTGGGGCACAAGATAAGCACCGGATTAAACAGGAATATCAAATCAAAGCGCACATCGCTCACTGAAGAAAGTTGAGGGATGTAAATGGTGTTAATCATATCCAGTTGAAGTTTGTGATTTTACATACATTACGTTTCAATCTTTAGTGACACATAACAACTAGCTGACATATGCGAACATTTTCTGAGTTATTGTTTTAATAGCGAAAATATCTTCACAGTTGAACCCAACTTTAATTCGCCAAACCCTGAACGATATCTCCAGTGCTGTATCTAAGTAAACATTCTCCCTGATTCACTGGGTATTGCAGAGCGTTTATTAGCGATAAAAAAACCTTAGACACATGCGATAAAATTTCACAGAACATCAAGTAGTCAATTTAATTTTTACTTAGATTTCGTGTATCTGCACCACACGTGCCACAGAGGACGGGCACCCAGAAGATAAAAATCACACAACAATGAAATACGTCCAAGAAGGTCTCCCTTTGTAGATCACCGTGTAAGAAACATAACTTGAGTCCTTGAGGGTCCAGAAAACACGTTTAAGGAGCCTAGAACACATTGCTGCCAAGTAATACTCGATGAATGTGTCTGAAAACAGATAATGTGTGTTGTATGATGTTGACTTTTCGCAAAGTTTCCTACAAAATTCTACTTTCTTTGGCTTGCACCTCCTTTGCTACCCTCTCCCGCAATATCAAATTTACAGGGTTATACATCGCTGTAGTCTGGTATATTGTACCTCAACTTTGTCTTTACTTAGCATATTAATACAAAATACTCGTAAAATACAATCTGTGCTCATTTTTGAATAATGTAATAAAAAGACTAACTGTATGAAAAACCGAACCATAGAATAGCATACACTTAAAAATATTTTCCTTGGTATATGTTACGAATGTGTTATTGGACTCTCTTGGTTTATCACAAAATAGTACGCAATCTCAGCTTTTCATTGCACGTTATTGTCAGAGATGTCTCATTTATTTTCAGTCTTGCGTTATTAAAAGAATATCTAAACTTGTGAATAATGCAGATACAAGGTAAACAGAATTCATAACTTTCGAAGCATATGAAAGAAAACTGAGAAGAACCTATTTTGAGATAAATTTTCGCACAAGAAGCAAACATTTAATGGGTAGGGGATGACCCGGTGGATCAGGAACTCAGCAAGTATCTTCAATTCTAATAGATGTTAATGCTAACATTTCTGCATCATGGAGTTTTTCACAGAATAATTTTGATGCAAAACGTGTAGCAAACCATAAATTCCTTTAGGAGTATTAGTACAGAGATTCTAATATCTGTCCTAGACTCTGTTCTGGACGAAACGTTAGCAATAAATAGAATTAGCATTAAAGATATTTACGGAGTTCCTGATTCACCAGGTCCTTCCATATGCAAATATTTTGGACATTGGTCCCATGAGCATAGCACATGGTACAGCAGGGAGGTAGGGTGTTCCTTCCCCTCTGGAATATGTTATCTGGAGCGGAAGTAACGTCAGCTACAGGTATTTCCCCTCGAAGTATCTCTTGCATCTGACAACGCCCCAGATGTGACATGCTCTAAGCTACCTACATGTGTAGTGGTGAACAGTATGTGTCTGTGTGTAAGTGGAGAGAAGAAAACAAGGATGAAAATGAGAAGAATAGGAAGAGGAAGGAAAGATCGCGCGCGTGCCGTGACCTGTTTGTTAAGGTGCTGCAGGGCACCTACATTCGGTTAGCGGGTTTACACCTACCGGGTGTCTCCCACCAGCGGAACACCGCCTCAGACCGGACAAGATCTAAGCCCCTGCCCGGTCTCTTGACAGGCGTGATAGTGCCTGTGTAAGTAAAGGTGAGGATAGGACAAGGAAGAGGCAGGAAAGATGGCGCGCTGTCCGTGGCCCGCTTGTTAAGGTACTTCTCCGACATTCGTCTGGTGTTGATCGGAGAAACCAAGGGAAACATCCGAACAGAGCAGCCGTCGACTAGAATTCTCCTCCAGACAGCGACTGACTTCGACCTAGCTCTATAGCTAGTGTGGAAAGTCCTGGGACCGTCGGAATTCGAACTTACGACGTCCCGGTCAGGGGCACAACAATGACACGAATTGCGTCAGGGGCGGATCGAGCCGATCGTTTTTTTTTGGGGGGGGCATGCCCTCCAAACGTAGATTTTTGTTAAATAATAATCATAATTGTTATTATATTGCATATTTATGTACTATGGATACGACGCTGTACACTATTCGTGTTTAAATAATTACGTAATTCGAACGTAAATAAATATTAAAATCAATTTTGCCAAATAAAGGAAGGTGAACCAAAACTCTAAGCCTTCTGGGGGGGGGCATGGCCCCTTCCCCTGGATCCGCCTGTGCCCTTAGCCCTGCCAGCCGGAGTGGATCCTGGAGGTGTGAAAGCGCGCGTGGGGGGGAGGGGCACCTGCAGCGCCGGCGCTCGCGGGGGCAGATCGAAGGCGGGGCGTGGCGGGGGCGTGGCGGGGAGGAGCGGGTTATTTATAAGCGCCGTCGCAAGAAGCGCTTCTGAGAGCTGCATTTACTCAGCGGTAATGAACTGGGGCTGCGCGGCGCGGCGCGGCGCCGTGGGTGGCCCCGCCGCGGGGCCCCGAGTGCCCGCACACGCCCCCGCCCCCGCCCCCGCCCGCGTTTGTATCCGCTCATTACGGGGCGGATCCCGCTCCCCCCGCCCCCGCGCCCCCGCAGTCACCTGTCGCCCCTTGTTTCCGAGGCCCTTCGGGACAGCGTCGCCTGCACTGTTCTGCAACTTCCCCTGCAAACCCTGAAACGACGCCCAGAGGTTTCGCTGTCGACTCCTTGTTGGTTCTTCTTTTATGAACATACCAGCAATGCAACCGATAATTCGACGTCTTGTCTCAAGCTACGTGTCCGACGGTGAGAGAACTCTTCGGAACTGTGGGCCGTTGCCTCCATGGCGCCGCTGGCCAGGAGGTTCCAGAATTTTAACCGCAGGCGTCTTTCAGCGGTAGTTTTACGTGTTTTTTTTTTTTTTCAATCAAAACCAGGTAGCTATCGAAGCAATTCCCTAACAAAAGGACTATGGGCGACGTGCGATCTTTCGTTCCACAACCTTATCCTCTCAACTTTATTTACACACATTTAGACTTATTGCTCCACACATGATGGGAGGCAGTCAGTAGCTTAGAGCTGCCCCGGTTGGCGGTGATTCCTGGAGGGGAAAACCCTGCGAGCCGACGTGAAGCTCGTCGCCGGACCTCACGTTCCGGCAGAGGGAACCCCGCCACCCCACCCAAAACACGCATTACATACAAGGAACAAAAGACCAAAACAGTTGACGCATCCGGAAATATGAAAAACGTACACGTCATTCGCTAGATCACCTCAGCCCCCTTCATCCCACTGCGGTTGCACTTCAACTTCCATTGCTTCCTTCATTTCATTACCTACCGCAGCATTATTACTCTCCTCATCGCTGGATTCCTCCTCTTTTCCTGCTCCTGTGGTTCTCTCCGCCCCGCCCCGCCCACCCTTGCGTGTCTCCCGGGGCACGGCTGTGCATTTGCGTGGCCGGCGCCCCGCCCCGCCCCGCCCGCCCCGCCCCGCGCCGTCCTTTGTGGCGCTGTTTTACGGACTCCCCACTCGACCAAGTTTCTCGGGAAACCTTTCCTTTGTTGCAGATGAAAAGTGTCTTGCAAAGGTCTCACAGAGTGATGATACTGTTAAGCGACCACAATTACTATGTTTATACAACAGGTATAATTTTCGTGGTTTTCTTTTCTTAAAGCATGCTTGCTACTAATGCCCTTTGACGATTACGAATTGACGATGAAAGGATGAAAATAATTAGATGAAGAAAAAAAACAATAGAAAATATTTAGAGTGATGAGTGGGAAAATATAAAGCTCTTTCCTGAAAAAATGAAGACTTCTAATCTTTGTGACAGGAGGAAAGCAGGATATCATCAGGATTGAAAAGTACGTTGTGAAGCGGACGAAAGCTCAATATGAAGGAGACACTTGATGAAAAATACGTAACGCTAAGCCATTAATTAAGACGGCGTCACAGCGTTAAATCTCATTTATTAGGATACACGAAACTGTTCCCAGCTTATATATATATATATATATATATATATATATATATGTATATGTATATATACATATATATATATATGTATATATATATAGTTGTAAATGTTAAGGTGTGATCCACGTTGTTTGGACAGTAAGTAATTTTTTTATTTTTTATTCTATTTATGTATTAGTTTTCACATTTCATTTGTCTATTTTAATTTATAATTTTGCTTCTTTAGGTTAATCCCTCATTTTTTCCTTTTCTATGTTCAAGAACCACTAAAGATGGGAAATTGCTTTGCCGAAAGGTAACTTCGGCCATAAATATTAGAACTTATTGTTTTGGATGATTATCCATTATCTCCTATTATGAACTTACAAGTAACGTTTGAGTCCAAACATAACACGTTGCGCAATAGCAATAGAGAATTTATTAATGTATTTGAATTTATTATTTCCGAGCCCAAAGCTCCACAGGAATATTAGTTATATTTTCATAATCATATTTACATAAGGGCTTCTGAACTCTGGCCAACGCTGCATAGAGAAGTGATTGTAGGAACAGGAATACATTCAAAAGTAACTAAACAGTGGTTTCAAGTAAGTAAACCGCTCGAACATTTAGGTAGGTTTATTACCTCCGAGTCATGGATACGGGTCGAGGGTCGCGCATTAGCATCATAAATTTCTGTTTCCTTAAAATGCTGCCTCCTCGTGTTGATAAGCAACAGATGGTCCAAGAGCATTGCTGCAAACTTTCCACGCTGCTTTGCAGCGCTTTTTCTTCTTTAAACGTATTTTCATATTTCATCTGTAACTGGACATTGCTCGCCTTTGCGAAACAACGCCTTCCTTCGGAGAGGAAGTAAAGCCGGCTGTCCCATGTTAGTAGATTTACTGCATGTAAAAGATCCTCAAGTCTGAATGAAGATTTTGAGCTAAATTCAAATCGCTTATTTCGTCGCCCAAGAAATTCCTTCTTTCTCCGCTAATCGATGAAAAGAGCATAGCGAAATTTGCGTGGTCAGACGGACGAGCAGTCGTTCTGGCCTGATTCTCGCCACGTAGAATATAGCATCAATTCAATTCAATCACGCTTCTTCAGGGGCTTGGCTTCGTTTGTCGCCTAATCAATCGTTTTGTATCACGATGTATTTGCTGCCTGCATGTGTTACTAAGCCCTGTCGGTAGCACTACACACCTGCGACAAAAACACGTAGCAGTACTCACGTAGCTAATATTTTCAAAAATATTAAATATTTTAATTGCTAACTCCAATTAGACAATTTGTCCGCATTTCCTAATTTTACAGAAGAAACAAGAAACCCGTTTTAAGAAAAGTTTCTGTTTAAGATGTATTTTTGTTTTTCCAAGGATCTACGCTATCAAGCTCACAACCCTCCCCGGCAATAAAAAATTTGACTAATCGCATTTCTACAGTTAGCGACTCATTTGTGAGTTAGGGCGACGTATTTTCCCCGCTCATTCTAAACAATTGATGCCTCAAAACTCATGACTGTATTCGTGTTTCGTCGATGCACGTTTTCGAGACCTTCGTCCTCCTCATTGTTGAACTATTCCTTCCGTCTTCTCATTTCACCACGTGCTTGAAAGCACCAATCTAAGTATCTGCTGGCTTTTACATTTTTCGAAATCAAAAGTCAACTGGAATTTCAAATCAGAGACGGATTAAACACAATGCGCATATCCAAAACACTATCCTGACCATGCAATTCAGTGGCTGATTCACAATAGCTTGTGAATCAGCCACTGCATGAGAGGCCCATCTACATGAGAGGCTCAGCGTGAAAATCCCATCTTTGCAATGAAACCCATAGCATTGAAAACGTGTATTTGAAAAGGGCACTTTCTTTCAAAACACGGATTATATTTCCTAGCACAAATAATATTAAATCATTCTTGAAGCATTTTTTTGATTTATTATTCGTGATTGACTTTGTTGTGTTTATAGGCGCGTCAACAACTAAGATCATTCATCCCATGAATGCTGGGCGTCATGTAAACTTCTCCAGGTACCCCAGAGGGGCACTGCCGCAGCAGAGGCAAGCTCCAAGCTAACGACACGTGTGTAGTGATTGGAAGTGTGTGTGTGTGTGTATGTGTGAGTGGGTATGTGTGAGTGGGTATGTGTGAGTGGGTATGTGTGAGTGGGTATGTGTGAGTGGGTATGTGTGAGTGGGTATGTGTGAGTGGGTATGTGTGAGTGGGTATGTGTGTATGGGTATGTGTGTGTCGGTATGTGTGTGTGGGTATTTGTGTGTGGGTATTTGTGTGTGTGAGGACAAGAGGGAACGAAGATGAGGAAGGGAAGATCGTGTTGTGTATGTGAGCGTAGGCTTCTGGTTCCGGAGTCAATAAATACTTGATTGTCCGAAAGACAGCCTAGTCCTTGGCACAGGTGCCAACATTTAGATGGCCACTCTGCGACCTCCCTCACGCAATTCGCCCTGAGGAAGGCCATAGATGGCGCCGAAACATTCGTAACTGTGCCTAGGACGCGGCATACGGGACAGCCAAGTATTTACTGCGTTCTGTATCTGAACCGTTGGGTGGTGGTAACTACTCCTGTATTCACCTGGTATTTATCGGAGAAAGCATGGATAATCGGCGATCAGAGCATCCGCCAGGCAGGGCTAAATTCGACCTAGCTAAGGAGGTGGTGTCGAAAATTCGCCACCGTCGGGCTTGCCGCATCACGCGTCATTCGTGAGTCAACGGAGCATCTCGTAAACGAGGTGTCTGCGAAGATGAGCTCTATTCAAATGGTTTAACGGTGCTCATTTCAGTGCCCGCCCTAATTCATAGAGTCAATGGACTTCGCTAACAAGGCTCACCAACTCGATTGCGTTCCTTATATTCCATCCGCCTAATTGTAACGAGCCACTCACTTCAATGAATCGCCTTACTCAGTGTCTCCGGTCGGAACGAAGCACAAAGATGTCATTGGTCTAATTATGTGTATATTAACCGAGGTCCATTACAATTTGGTTCGTAGATTAGAATGAGGAGGCCCAGAGTTAAAGCGCTAACAACTCCAATGCTCGTTCTCATCTAGTACTCGGGAAGGAGTATTTCCATCACGGAAAAGTAACACGGAAGCCAATGAACTACTATTAAATCAATCGTAAATTTCTATTTTCATTTCATTATTGTCTAGGTATATAATTTACAAAGTACAGATTCTACGGTCGCATTGCTAGAAATCTTAATGGCTCTGTCGGCATTAATACTGCGATTCGGAAGGATGTAATGGAAGAGTGTCATCCAGAAGACATCCAGAAAGAGAGAAATGGAAATAGAGAAGAGATAATAAATGCGCACATGCGAATAGAAAACACATTTAGTTCGTTTTTAACTTAAATCCATGTAGCCAATTCATTACTATATGCAACAACTAAAACATTTTCATAAAAGGAATGAAAAAGGGTGTTCTTTACTAATCTGAGAGTGCTGAAATCGATGCCGTTTTCAGAAAATTGTTATTGCGTCACATAAGGAATTACAGTCCATTATTATCCAGAATTATAGTCCAGAATTATAGCCCAGTAGTTGTTTTCAGGATTCTCAAATTAAACTAGTAGTGCTACAGAATGGGACACACTTTCTCGCACTAGTTAGTTACTAAATATTTTACTCAAAATTGGTAGTTTTTTTAAATCTTCATTCATACAACCTATGTGTCAAATTTTATAAGAATCTGAGACGGTGAGGTAAAATTTTAAATTACACTGTGTTGATTTAATGTGGAATGAACCCAGCCTGTCTGTCTGACTGCCTCTCTGTCGATCTGTTCGTTCGTCCATGTCATTAACAAGAGTCCTGTCCACCCAACTTCCGTAAGAAATAGAAAGAAAAGAGATTCGAAGAAGCAGACAGAGTATACAAGAAAAGTAGAGGAAGTGAAATGAATGACTCCCTAGCGCTCGCAAACTAGTAGCATCGGGGTCGAAGAACAGAAGAGGTGATAGGAAAGTTAATAGAAGCATGGCACAAGTAAGTGGAAGCAATGCCACACTAGTGACCCTCCTCCTTCATCCGGGCTTGGGACCGGCGGTGCCCGCTGCCGCCGCACTGCTCGCCCCACCCACCACCATATAGCCGCAGGTGCGACGAACAGCCCAGCATCAGCAACGGACACAGGCGGAGTTACCTCACGAAATATATACTTTTAAAATGTTCATGCTGATTGATTGATTGTTCGTGATTCCGGGCGTGTCAACTACTCAGATCATTAGTCCAGTAAGTGTAATCCGTGCTTTTTATCGGGAGGTGGCGGTGATCTTTCCCCGCTGGATGGTGAGATCTGGCGCCGACCTACCGTCAACTAGTGGAGTTATCCCCAATCAGGTATCTCACACCAGCGGGGCACCATCCCAACCGAGGCAAAAGCCCCCCATCGGTCTGCTGGCATGTGTGATAGTGCAGTGCATGTTAGTGTAAATGTGTGTGTAGGGGGTGAGGATAGGACAAGGAAGAGGAAGTAAAGATCGCGCGCGGCCCGTGGTCTGATTGTCAATATACTGCTCCGGCATTCGCCTGGTGTAGTTCGGAAAAAACACGAAAATCTACCGATCAGAGCAGCCGACTGATAGAATTCTCCTCCAGACAGCTACTGAATTCGACCTTGCTGACTAGCTAATGTCGAAAAAAAATCATGCCGCCGACGGGACTCGAACCTAGGATCTCCCGATCAGAGGGAGTGCCGTGACAACAGTTGATGCACTGAGCCATCTCTCCCGGTCAAAATTTTCTTGTGAAGTTATATCTTGCCGATTATCGCAAGGGTAGGTGTGTGAGCAAAGCGACTGAGTCACGGGTTTGCTCCGAAGCGTCAGACCAAGCAGAGGAGGGTATGGCGTTCGTTTGCGCCCTGGTGTGAATTTTCCTCCGCCAGCTCCTCTTGAGATGGCATCCAGTTGTAACCTCAGACACTCGGCACACAAATCCAACCTCCTTACAAAGCAACGTAATAAGAGCCGTCTATTCATACTGTTCCGTTTTGAAAGAAGCGCTCAACTGCGTTTATTAGAGCCAATTTGAACCTCAGCCCCAAATACCTTGCTTTCACTTCGCACACACACCAAACTACTGGGCAGCAAAGGCGATGGGAATGACAATTGAAAATCAAAGCCGTCTCTCTTCTAAGTGGTACCACCTCACACTCCTAAGTAGACGCCATCCACGCGAAAAGAGAGGTCTGCGCTGCAACGAAATCAAAGTGGTGTTCCAATGAGGGGATATATTGCATACATATATAAAATATAATTATTGTCAGGGAGGATCTAGAAGATTCAATGCCCACGAGGACGTGGAGAAAAACGAATAGCTAAAACTCCCTGAATAAACATAAATAACTCTTTTTTTTAGATTAAATTTAAAGGTGTTCCTGAAGATCACAGTTCATGCTGAATTGACGTAGACTGTGTGGGACTTCCAAGAATAGGAGAAAATGTACAGAGCAATTTCTTTTAGACTGGACTAGAATATTTGTAAAATGACGTACACCAATTTATTTAGCAGTATCTATCTCCCAGAACTCTACAATGTTTTAATCCGCCCTTGTTTATCCACGTGACTGTGTAACTTCTTTACCTGTCCACTACTTTTTATTTGCCTGTGAAGATAGGCAAAGTTGTGAAGAAGAGTGTAGCAAAACAAAGATATATAATGAATTAGTTTACGTTTGCATTGTATACATTTAAAAAAAATATTTAATACGCCTGTAACTAGTAATGTACTTCAGCTTCCGGGTCAATGACCCCCATCTCGATCAGGTTTTTGTCCAGTTTCCCTGATCCATTGAGCAAATGCTGAGATGGCCCCTTGTTTTGCTTCTGGACGTAAATGTAGCTTCACTGTGCGCAAGTTTTGTTGAGCACTCCTTTTGCTTGTAGTTCATTTACCGTTGAAATTGATTTTCTATAGCTCGGGAACAAACATTTTTCAAATATTTTTATTTTTCTAAAATAATGATTTTCTAATTTTTTTTTAAATTCTGGCCCTCTAGAAAATGTGCGCAGATAAATCTCTTTCCCCACACGTCATATACAGTTTTTACTGTTTTTTGACAAATAAATAAATAAATAAAGAGGCAAAAGACGAGTGGACGATTTGTAACCGGAGTTCCCAGACGGTCACCCGTCTGAGAATCCGTGGTGTCTCGAGCTACTTAATTTCTGTAACTTCACGGAGCGTGGTTAAGCCTTTCGACTAACAACGACTGATTAAGATCGCAAGAGTTCAACTGCTGATGGACACATCTTCGTGAAAAGTAAGTGTGCAACTATCTTTCGACTTACACGACTCTTTTCATATAACTCTAAACTCTTGTATTTTTCTTCGTATCTTGGATTAATTCAATGATATTCAAGAGATAATGTTCAAATATCAGCATTAATTCGATTTTTAAAAGCAGAATACATTAATTTTTTTTGTCCAATATATGATTGAACAACAATAAATTCTCGATTAAATGTAGTATCTCAAGTGCAAAGAAGTTTGTTTGAAAAGTTTCTAAATCTTAAAGCTTCGGTACACGAGATTTGATAAAATTAAATTCATATTATTCAAGCTTAAAGGGAAATATAAACCATTTGGATCATTCATATTTTTTCAGAGAACCATTCTTCAATAAAATGTAATAATTTACTGGATTATTAGAGATTACAAGTTTCGGCTTCCATAAGATAATAGTCAAAAATATTGGTGAGACACATATCACGTATGAGCAGGAATTGAAAAAAAATCACCTTGAGACAATTTTTTATTTGGTTTTATTCGAAGTGAAAGTGTGAGCGTTTCCGTTGATATCCTTCATAAATCTACATTTTATTATGAAGAATTTTATCCCGGACTTTTTTTCAGTGTGTGTTATTTAAGGTCGCATCAACTTCTAGGTCATAAGCGACCACTATTCGATTTAACGTTATTGTATGAGCATGAAACGATATGGTGATGAGAGAGGGTGAAAGGACGAACACATACAACCATGCCTGAAGCGGGATTCGAACCCGCAACCCTTCGGTCCGAGATCATTAAGCCACTACTGCTTCAGCGATCTCGGCCACCGGGCCGGCTTTATCCAGAACTTGTATACATAAAAACTGCTTAATGTTTCTATTTATTAAGGTTTTATTTATCGAGATACCGCTATATTCCACGCTCGGAGTTTCCAAAGCCTCAAGTCTTGAATTTCAAGTATTTGACACACCCACCTGCACTCTCGCAAGGAAAAGAAACGCGCCATCTGCAGACATCTGGTGAAGATGCGCGAGGGGGGTGAAAACGAAACAAACGAAGAAAGATTGTTTGAACATACCTGAGGGGAAACAACCGTAAGAATCGAATCTCCAAACATCAAACACCGAGGTAATTGAGCAGCGGAGGCTCTAAACCACGGGTTGCGCCGACGAACCGCCGGCGGTTAAGTGGAAGGAGGCTGCGAGCTCGTACGACGCTTGTTTGTGGCAATGAACTGCTGCAGCACTCAGCGACCGCCCACGGCTAGCGGGCGGGCGGGGCGGGCGGGCGAGCGGGTGGGTGGGTGGGTGGGTGGGTTGTTCTGGCAGGCGAGAGGGTGGTCCAGCGGGAGGGAGGGTGAGAGGGCAAGCGTGTGTGGGGGGGGGCGGGCGGGCGGGCGGGCGGGCAGGCGAGAGGGCGGGCGGGCGGGCGGGCAGGCAGGCGAGAGGGCGGGCGGGCGGGCGGGCAGGCGAGAGAGCGGGCGGGCGGGCAGGCGAGAGGGCTGGCGGGCAGGCGAGAGGGCTGGCGGGCAGGCGAGAGGGCTGGCGGGCAGGCGAGAGGGCTGGCGGGCAGGCGGGCAGGCGGGCAGGCGGGCGGGCGGGCGGGCGGGCGGGCAGGCGGGCGGGCGGGCGGGCGGGCGGGCGGGCGGGCGGGCGGGCGGGCGGGCGGGCGGGCGGGCGGGCAGGCGAGAGGGCGGGCGGGCGGGCGGGCAGGCGAGAGAGCGGGCGGGCGGGCAGGCGAGAGGGCTGGCGGGCAGGCGAGAGGGCTGGCGGGCAGGCGAGAGGGCTGGCGGGCAGGCGGGCAGGCGGGCAGGCGGGCGGGCGGGCGGGCGGGCGGGCGGGCGGGCGGACGGGCGGGCGGGCGGGCAGGCGAGAGGGCGGGCGGGTGGATGGGTGGGTGGGTGTACGGGTGGGTGGGTGGACGGGCGGGTGGGAGGGCGGGCGGGCGGGCGGGCGGGAGGGCGGACGGGCAGGTGAGAGGGCGGGCGGGCAGGCGTGAGGGAGGGCGGGCGGAAGATGGTAACACGGGCGTCGCCCATTGCAAGGTTTTTCTGCGAAAGAAGTTTGCGGTTGCAGGTGGGCGGAGATGGAGACGGAGTACCAGATGCTGGAGATTTGAGAGGAAAAAACTATGGGCGTTGGAAAGGCTTCATGTAGGATTACGTAAGAAAATATTTTATTGTAAATATTTTCAATCTGTGATTTTTCCTCCTTTTAACATGAAAATTCCAGAATTTTTATACATTTGAGGTAGATGCTCTCCCCATCTACAAACCTTGTAATTGGTTGAACCTAATATCAATTGAATTTAAAAACTATTTTTAAAGTTCATTCTTCTTCTAGAGTATTTTTCTGTTTTTTCTAGTGGGCCCAAAAATGTAGTTAACTCCTTTTGTCTTTGAAAGAAACAATGAAAAAAGGACGTCAATTGAGAAAAGATAAAAACGACGAGAGGTAAAAGTGGATGTACAGAATAATCAAAAATACGTCACACGAATGGGAATTGGAAATAAATATACGTAGGAATGAAAAACAGGAACAAAAAAAGGGGACAAAATGCATCAGGGATTTGCAAGAGGATAAAAACAGACAGAGCCAAAGGAGTGAAACTTAACCAGAAAAATTTATTTTTTAAAAGAAAAACGACTAGTTTTCGAACACATTAAGAGAAAAAATCGGGGGTAGACGAGGATTATGCGAGACGATACGAAGAACAACATACGAGTGTACGAAACGAAACTCACTACTTTAGCAGAACAGCAGAAGTGTAGGCGGAATGCAGTTCCATGAGGAGATGCTGTGGCAGAGGCAGTGCCGGGATGGCAGGCGTGGGGACGGGCGAGACGGGGCTGCGGGATGAGCAGAGGGGACTGCGAGGGGATGTGCACCGGTGAGGTGATGTGGGCGGCGGCGGGGGCGGCCCCGGTGTGGAAGGCACCCAGAGGATGCGGTGAGGCTGGTAGGGTGAGCAGCGGGGATAGCAGCGCGGCGGCCAGAATGGGGCGGTGGCGGGACGGGGCGGGTCGGGATGGGCAGCGGGAACAGGTGTGGCCGTGGCGGGGGGCGTCGGGGACGACCCCGAGATGCAAGACGCCGAGAGCGCGGTGAGGCTAGCGGGGTGAGCAGCGGGGACCGCGACGGGATGAGCACCGGTGAGGCGATGGCGAGCAGCGGGGACCGCGGCGGGATGAGCACCGGTGAGGCGATGGTGAGCAGTGGGGTGAGGAGCGGGGACCACGACGGGATGAGCACCGGTGAGGCGATGGTAAGCAGCGGGGTGAGCAGCGGGGGCCGCGACGGGATGAGCACCGGTGAGGCGATGGTGAGCAGCGGGGACCGCGACGGGATGAGCACCGGTGAGGTGATGGCGAGCAGCGGGGACCGCGGCGGGATGAGCACCGGTGAGGCGATGGTGAGCAGTGGGGTGAGGAGCGGGGACCACGACGGGATGAGCACCGGTGAGGCGATGGTAAGCAGCGGGGTGAGCAGCGGGGACCGCGACGGGATGAGCACCGGGGCGGCGATGGTGAGCAGCGGGGACCGCGACGGGATGAGCACCGGTGAGGCGATGGCGAGCAGCGGGGACCGCGGCGGGATGAGCACCGGTGAGGCGATGGTGAGCAGTGGGGTGAGGAGCGGGGACCATGACGGGATGAGCACCGGTGAGGCGATGGTAAGCAGCGGGGTGAGCAGCGGGGGCCGCGACGGGATGAGCACCGGTGAGGCGATGGTGAGCAGCGGAGACCGCGACGGGATGAGCACCGGTGAGGCGATGGCGAGCAGCGGGGTGAGCTGCGGGGACCGCGACTGGTTGAGCACCGGTGAGGCGATGGTGAGCAGCGGGGACCGCGACGGGATGAGCACCGGGGCGGCGATGGTGAGCAGCGGGGACCGCGACGGGATGAGCACCGGTGAGGCGATGGCGAGCAGCGGGGACCGCGGCGGGATGAGCACCGGTGAGGCGATGGTGAGCAGTGGGGTGAGGAGCGGGGACCACGACGGGATGAGCACCGGTGAGGCGATGGTAAGCAGCGGGGTGAGCAGCGGGGGCCGCGACGGGATGAGCACCGGTGAGGCGATGGTGAGCAGCGGGGACCGCGACGGGATGAGCACCGGTGAGGCGATGGTGAGCAGCGGGGACCGCGGCGGGATGAGCACCGGTGAGGCGATGGTGAGCAGTGGGGTGAGGAGCGGGGACCACGACGGGATGAGCACCGGTGAGGCGATGGTAAGCAGCGGGGTGAGCAGCGGGGGCCGCGACGGGATGAGCACCGGTGAGGCGATGGTGAGCAGCGGGGACCGCGACGGGATGAGCACCGGTGAGGTGATGGTGAGCAGCGGGGTGAGCAGCGGGGACCGCGACGGGATGAGCACCGGGGCGGCTATGGTGAGCAGCGGGGACCGCGACGGGATGAGCACCGGTGAGGCGATGGCGAGCAGCGGGGTGAGCTGCGGGGACCGCGACTGGTTGAGCACCGGTGAGGCGATGGTGAGCAGCGGGGACCGCGACGGGATGAGCACCGGTGAGGCGATGGTGAGCAGCGGGGACCGCGACGGGATGAGCACCGGTGAGGCGATGGTGAGCAGCGGGGACCGCGACGGGATGAGCACCGGTGAGGCGATGGTGAGCAGCGGGGACCGCGACTGGTTGAGCACCGGTGAGGCGATGGTGAGCAGCGGGGACCGCGACTGGTTGAGCACCGGTGAGGCGATGGTGAGCATCGGGGACCGCGACGGGATGAGCACCGGGACGGCGGGCGCGGGATGGAAGGCGACCAGAGGATGCGGTGCGGCTGGCCTGGTGGGCGGCGGGGTGGGCGGCGGCGGCGGCGGCGCGCGCGCGCGGAACGACGGGAGCGCCGCCCGCAGCCCTAATTGGCGCCGCGCCGCGCGCGCTCTGCCGGTAATCACAATAATTACGCGCGCTGCACCGCGGCCCTGCCCTAATTGCCCGCGTATAAATCAATCCGCGGCCTCTAATTAAATATCTCGTATTTTACTTTCGAGAACACCTGTCATATCCAATTACCATAATGATCGCGCGCGCTGGGCGGCCGCGGGGGGAAGGGTGGGGCGGGGCGGGGAGGGGAGGGGAGGGAGTCAGAAGAACGTGCGCGTCATCGCTGGCCGGCGGCGGTCGCGGCCGCGGACGAGGACGAGGACGCGGACGGGGACGGGAGCTGCAATCGGACGCCCATGCACTTCTTGCCGTGCGGCGGGGGGTGGCGCGCGGGGGGCGGCGGGGGGCGGCGGGGGGCAGCGGGGGGCGGCGGGGGGCGGCGGGGGGCGGCGGGGGGCGGCGGGGGGCGGCGGGGGGCGGCGGGGGGCGGCGGGGGGCGGCGGGGGGCGGCGGGGGGCGGCGGGGGGCGGCGGGGGGCGGGCGGGGGGCGGCGGGGGGCGGCGGGGGGCGGCGGGGGGCGGCGGGGGGCGGCGGGGGGGGCGGGGGGGCGGGGGGCGGCGGGGGGGCGGGGCGGGGGGGCGGGGGCGGGGGGGCGGCGGGGGGCGGGCGGGGGGCGGCGGGGACTCGGCGGGAGACGATCATCACCACGGAGGTGGGGATGGTGGGTTTTGGTTGGTTAGTGATTCCGGGCGCGGGAACCGTTAAGGTAGTGCGTGTTTTTGCACCATGGGAGGTGGCTGTGATCTTCCCCAGCTGGATGGTGAGATCCTGCGTCGACGTACGTGAGGTCGCGGGAATTTTCCCCCACCAACCATCTCCCACCGCCGTGGCCGCGACCCGGTCGGGACAATCTCTAAGCAGTGACTAGTCTCCCGGCATTTGAGGTAGTGGAGCGCATCTAAGTGTTTGTACAAGTAGGGATGACGTTAGGACAAGGAAGAGGAAGGAAAGACCGTGCGCGGTCTGTGGCCCGTTTGCTACAGTATTGCTCCAGCATTCGCCTGGTGTAGAGCGGAGAAATCACGGAAATCTGCCAATCAAACCGCCGCTAGAATTCTCCTCCAGACAGCGACAGAATTCGACCTAGCTGACGAGTAGTGTCGCAAATCCTGCCACTGTCGGGATTCGAATCCTAGGACCTCCCGGTCAGAGGCGCTGCAGTGACGTCAATTGATGCGCGGCGGGGATGGTGGCGGGGGGTGGGGGGTGGGGTATTGCATGTGGCATGGTGGGGTAGGGAGGGTGGCGTGGGTGGGGGTTCGGGTATGGCATGGGTGGGGCGGGGAATGGTGGCGTGGGCGGGGACGAGTGAGTGACGGGAAGCAAGCACGAACGCGAGGCAAGCCAACCGGTGGGTGGTTTTGGTGGGAGGCGTTTGGAGGTCACAGAGGAAGACTTGAAGGTTCTTGCGGAAAGAAGTTGGGTGCTTCGAGAGGATGGTCGTGAGATGAATGACTGCGTGCTTTTGTTAGTGGCAAAGAAATGAACGCGTATTTGAATTGATTGCGGAAAATGAATGGTTAGGTGAATGATGGCTCAGGAAGAGGAAAGTAAGAGGCTTGGGGAATTATTGTGAGTGGTTGAGTCAAACATGAAACAATCAGAGCGTGTAAATAGCAGGTTTATAGAGGAGTTACTGATTTGCAGAACAGCTGTGTCCTTGAATAAAATACTAACATGGAAACTAAGGAATCGTTAAAAAGAGACAAATGGAATATTTACTGGAAAGACACAAAATGGCTCGGTATTCCTCCCCTGCTGGAACGTGGTATCCGGCGCCAACCTGCACGTTAGCTTGCGAGGTATTCCTCTCTGGGTGACTCCTCCAGCGGGACACCGCCCCCTTCGGGAGTAGCCCTAAGCTCGGGAATGATCTCCCGACATGCGAGGCAGTACACAAGTGTGTAAGTGTGTACTAAGTGTAAGTCTAAGTCTGTAACAAGTGTAAGTCTGTACCAAGTCTTAAGTGCAAGTCTGTACCAAGTGTGTACTACGTGCAAGTATGTATGTGTCAAAACGGAGAAGGGGCAAGAATGAAGAAGGAAAGATCGCGAGTGACTCATTTGTTACGGAACTGTATTCGCTTGGTATTCATCGGAGAAACTACGGAAAACTACCGATCATTGCAGTAAAGAGATAAAATTCTGCTTCATTCAATGGCTGAAGGTGTATTTGTAATGAGGTCATTCCGCTACTGAGCGCGAACCTTAGGACTGATCGTTGAGAGACGCCGCAGAAACAACGGTACTGCTGACACTGAGTTATCTCCGCCGGCCAAACAACAAACACATATTGAATAGGAAGATGAAGAAGTAAATAAAGCCGCAGCAAATAGGCGGGTGAAGCAGCTGCTTAATGACTCCTGTTCATCGGAGAAACTACGGAAAACTACCGATCAGTGTAGCAGATCGAAGAAATATATATAACAAATCTTATAAACAATGATTTATAATCCAGAAGAATTCTACTTCATTCAGCTGCTGAAGGTGCATTTGTAATGAGGACAATCCCCCTTAGGATTTCCTGTTCGGGGTCGCTGCAGAAACAGCTGTAATGCTGCCACTGAGTTATCTCCGCCGGCCAAACAACAAACACATATTGAATGGGAAGATGAAGAAGTAAATAAAGCCGCAGCAAATGGGCGGGTGAGGCAGGCGGCTAATGACTGCCGCCAGTGGGGCAGCGGCGCGGGGCGGGGAGGGCGCGGGGCGGGGCGCGGGGGCGTAATGACGCCTGGCGGGCGCGCGCGGCCCATAATGGCCCAGTGCGCATGCGCGGGGAGATGCCTGCGCGTCCGCCGCCGCGCCGACGGACGAGGCGCGCGTCGCTGGCGGCGGAGGCGGCGGAGATCGGGCGGATACCCGGCACTTACGCCGCTGATTCACGAATAATTCTTCCTCGCGTTAATTGAATGACACGTCCCTACAGCTGCACTGACCGCAAGGCGGGAGAGCAGGTACATCACTTAAGGAGCCGACACGCCGACACCGGTGGTCCAAATACACCCTGCTAAGTGGATGTGGTTGTGCCGAGGATTCATTCATTCCTTCATTCAGAAAGGTTTGCTGAATAATTTGTAGCTGGAAAAATCAATTATTTCTCTCGCAATGAAATCTTCAAACATTTGAACCTGAGCACTTCAAAATCGAAGATATCTGTATATCTAAATTATTTCTAAGTATTCATATTTAGAAATAATTCTGTCAGTTTTTGTTTACACTCTTTATCAAAGTAACTGGGGGATATTGCTTTTAATTGCAACTAGACATCAAAGTATTAAGTGCACAAAACATATTTTTCCAAAATACAAACAATTTTTGCGTAATGATTAAATGATACGTTACCTAATCCTAGTATCAGAAATGGGTGATCTGAATCATACTCTGCAGCAATCACAATACTCAGAAGACCTTCATCCACAAATGACTAAATGAATAATGAAAATAATAAATAATACTACAACTATTATTATTATTATTCTTATTCTTATTATTATTGTTTTTGTTGTTGTTATTAATATATAGGTTGTGGCAAAAATCCATCACCATTAAAACTTGTATCCTAGAAACCGCCCGCTCAGATACGCTGCAGCGAAAAGAAAGCCGGTTATACGTTTTGTACTTCTACAAGTAGGAGTTGTTGACGTTTGTGTGTTGTGGAAAACAGCTTAAAAGGGAGAAAAAGGGGAAAGAAAGTGCGAGAAGATCGGAGTAGGAAGCACAAGGACATGATCCGCTGGTGTTCTCATTCCAGCGCACCTCAGACCGAAGGCGGTCGCGGGCCCAAGCGAGGGAGAGGCGAGGCGGGTGGAGGCGGCATGACACGCAGTCTGTGAGGGGGCTGTGCCAGGCGGGTATGGGGTGGGTGGGAACCGGTGGCGGGGAGGGGCCAGGGTGGGGCGGGGGAGAGACTGGTGGAAGCGGGGGTGACGCGCTGTCTATGAGGGAGCTATACGAGGCGGGGGGCGGGGAGGGGCAGAGCGGGGAGGACGAGAGCGGGGCGGAGCTGGAAGGGTGGTGGAGCGGGGTGAGGATGGGCGGAGCAGGCCGGCGCGGGGGCAGGAGGAGACAGGGTGAGGAGGGGAGGGGACGGAAAGGAGCGGGGTTATGCGCCAATGGATGGTCCGTGGTGGGGCATGGCTATCAGCGCGTGGCGGAGGAGAAATCTCCCAGAAATTGATGAGGCGCCGCGACGGAGGCGACCGCTCCCCCTCCCCCTCCCGCGCCTAAGCCCACGCGATGCGCGCGCGAATTCGGGTGCCTCCGCCATAGGGCATCACCGTCGACCCCCACTTCCCCGTCCCCCTCCCCCGCGCTCTGGAGCAGCCTGGCTGCGAGCGCCACGTGGGATGGGATGGGATGGGTGGAGTGGGGAAGAATGGGGTGGGGAGGTGTGGGGAGCCGCGGATTTCGACGGATATAGCAGAAGCACGAGCCCTCGGATCACTCCAGCGAACAAACAACAAAAAGCCTCCACTCCGGATTTTACTGTCTGTTTACAAATCAGACACCCACAGATGTTCACCGTTCTCTTATAAGCTAGTTCGTGTCAAACGACTACAAATATATGATCTATTTATTGACCTGTGGGAATACAAAATATTTATGTTGAATGAATGAATTATTATTCGATGGTGACATTTCAGGGCAGAATTGAAGTCTATATTTTACTATTTCAATCTGTAGAAATCTAAAGGAAATTCGCAGTTTTTCGGACAAAATATATCAACATCTCTTTCATTTCATCTCCGCCTCGGAAGGTCATTTTATTCCTTTTCAGGAGGGAATTACTTTCCAGGACGTATTTCCTACGTTCTCTGCAGCCGATGTTGGCGTTCACTATAACCTTGTGTGTAACCACCAAGGAACCAGTGACTCAAGTTCACTATAACCGAGAGTTCACTATATCCGAGAACACTATAACCGAAGTCGACTGTAGATTCCTTCACCGCCCGTGTGGGGGCAAACTCTAACCTCCTGACAGTGTGGTAGCCTAGTGGATGTAAGCCAATCCCTTTTCTGAAACTCGCTTGAACGCCTTAACTTTCGACCACTACCGAAGCACGAAGGGTTTCTAAAATACATTCGACTCCGGCTATAGTAAACCCGGAGAGAGTGAATCCTGTTATAGTGAACTTGAGTCACAGGTCCCTTTTCACTTACATTACTAATAACCATAAGAAGGTTCGATTATGAACCTGACCCTCGACTATAGTGAATATTGTCTGAAATGTAGTGGAACGCTATTAGACGACTAGAAGGGCCTTCGGGGAGTGTTACGATGTTCCAACAGTACAACAGGCATTGATACGTCTCATGACTCCATTACGATACTTACAGGCAGAAGACAATGCAGAATCGAGTATGGAGAGAGCACGAACTCTGGAGAAGGATCTTATGAAAAATGTGCGAAGTAAACAATTGAAAATAATTGATTTTTTAAGGACAAATACAGATTTTGAAATTAACAGTTCGTGCTCTTAATGAATTTTGCGGTATCTCTGTACAAATAAAATCAATAATTGTGGAGAAATTCCATTTAATTTTGAGGTCATCGGATGTAGTGAACCTCTTATACAGTGAACGAAACATACTAGCATATTAGTCCTCAGAAGTTCACTATAAGCGGAGTCGAGTGTATTTCGCCGCCTTCGCCTCGCATTCGCCACGCCGCTCGGCGCCTCATCGCCCACACGCACGCACACGCCCACGCACACGCGCGCGCGCTTTTTACCCGCTCCGCCCGCTCCTGCGCCTGCGCCCGCGCCCGCGGGTCGCTCGGCGGCGGCGGGGGCGGGGGCGCGCGGCGCGCAGCTGGCGCGGTTCCCACGCCGCCCGCGCCGCCCGCGCCGCCGCGTCGCCGAGGTTCTTCCTGCGGGCGCGCCCCGCGGCGGCCTTGGCGCTGCCCGCCGCCTCCGCCGCGCTCCGCTCCTCTCCTCTCCAGCATTCCCGTGGGACGGGGCGGGAATCGCCCGGGGACTGGAGGAGAACGCTCGCTCTGGTCGGGTTTCTTCCATCAACGCCAGGCGAATACAGGAGCAGCACCCTAAGAAACGGGCTACGGACAGCGCGCGATCCTTCTTTCCTCTTCCATGTCCGATTTACACTCCGATAAACCCCGCCCGCACGCGTTGCCCCCCCCCGTCTCCGCTCCGCTCCTCTTGTCTCCTGCATTCCCAAGGGATGCACCCGCTGAGTGTAGAAGAACGGTTGCTCTGGTCGGAACTTTGCTGCGGTTTCTCCGATCAACGCCGGGGAAATGCTGGAGAAGTGCCATAAGAAACGGGCCATGGACCGAGCGCGATCTTTCCTTCCTCTTCCTTGTCCTATCCTCACCCCTTCCACACACACATACACACACACACACTAACATGCTCTACACTACCACACATGCCGGGAGACCGGTTGGAAGCTTAACGCTTGTCCCGGCCGGGGCGGTGCCCTGCTGGTGGCAGATAGCTGGTTGTGGAAAACCCCGCTAGTGAAAGGTATCTCGCCATCCAGCGGGAGAAGATCACAGCTATCTCCCGAGGAAAACATGCACTACACTTATGGGACTACTGACCTCATTAGTTGACGCGACCGGAATTACTAACAACCAACCAACAGGAGCAGTACCCTAAGAAAGCTTCTTTTCCGATCCTCACACTCGGTTACACACACTTACACTTACTTGCACCACTCTACCACACTTGTTGGGACACCAGTCAGGAGCTTAGAGCTTTCCCCGGCTGGGGCGGTGCCATGCTGGTGGGAGATTTATGGTTGGGGAAACTCTCCGGAAGGGGACATACGTCGACGCCGAATCTCGCCATTCTGCGGTGGAGAATATCACCTTCCGCTCCTGCGATGTATGAATTCCTACACTTAGGGGACCAAATGACCTTAGCAGTTCACGCGCATGGAATCCCTAATGAATCAATCAATTCGTCATTGTTCTGCCCTCTCTCCATACACGCACACACCGGTCACAACTCTGCACTCCGCACTCAGGATAGCAGTGGGGAGTTACGACCAGTCAGGAGCACGGGTCGTTAACTTGCTCATTCCCTTTTACACCACTATGTCTTATGAGTGAGACAATATTTCGTGTCTCCCAGCAATTTCATTCCGAATGATGTGTTCTTTTAGGGACAAATGAAAACTTGTCTTTACCAGCTCACGTAGGACAATAGAAGCGACTTTTGAAAATCTAATCGAACGGAGAGGCGACATTTGCTAACATCTTCACAATATTTTGTTTAAAAGCGTTACTGTTCCAAAGCTTACTAGAGCCGAAGGTTCGTAGCAACTATATACCAGGAGAGGTGGCTCAGTGCATCAACCTGATGTCACTGCAGTCCCTCTGACCGGGAGACCCTAGGCAGGATTTTCGACACTAGCTTGTCAGCTAGATCAAATTCAGTCGCTGTTAGGAGAAGAATTCTAGCGGCCGGCTGCTCTGATCGGTAGCTTTCCGTTGTTTCTCCGATCAACACCTCGCGAATGACGCGGCAGTACCGTAACAAACAGGCCACGGACCGCGCGCCTTCTTTGTTTCATCTTCCTTCCTTGTCCTCTCCTCTTACTTACTCACACTTCCACTACACTTCCACACATGTCGGGAAACCAATCGGGAGCTCGGAGCTTGTCCCGCCTGGGGCGGTGCCACGATGATCTGTGACACCTGGTTGAGGAAATCTCCGCTAGCCAACGGTAGATCGGCGTAAGATCACTGCCACCTCCCGTTGGAAAAACATGACCTACACTTAGGGGCCGTCCATAAATTACGTTACGCCAATTTCTAGTATTTTCAATACCGCTCTCTTCCTTGTAACGCAGCGTAACGGTGCCTTAAACCCCCTCCCTCCCCCTTCAGCGTTGCGTACTTTATGACACTTTACGGGACTAATGACCTTAGTAGTTGATTCGTCGGGAATCACTAACAATCAATCAATCAACGTAGGTCTCTGTGAAGGATCGAAGCTGCCGCACAGCTCACTCTGCAGTGCAGGCAGAGAGGAAAGGTATCTTACCCGTTCGGCGGGTAGTTCTCCGTGCGTTATCTCGGAGTGTTTCGCTTGTGATAAGCTCCGTGGCTTTCTTAGAAAGTAGAAAAGAGTTAACTACAGAGTTTAAGTAATTTCGATGATAAACTATTGCTATTCAACAGCACATACTTGCTCACATTGACTGTAATGATAACTCAAAATTACGCAAACTCCACTCAGGATTTTAAATAAATTTGCATTACATTATTTAAAGATTCCATGTTGAAGAAAAGATTTTATAAAGAAAAGAATCTTTCAACATTACAATTGTAGGAACATGCTGAAAAAATGCTGAATTTTCTCAAATGATCTTTTTTTTCTAATCAAATCTTTTTGAAAATATGGAGAATTTTTCAGAGAATTTTGTTCACGTGGTATTGCTTTAAAATTGCATTTATTACAAGCAAAAAGATGCGAGAACAATTCATTTTTTAAAAAAATTATACATAACGTTATCGAAACATGGACTTAGCACCTCCTCTCGGTCCATGACACAGCAGCGTTAACAGAGTTGTCTGTCAGCCTAGACGATCATTTGGGGGGGAGGGGTCCATAGTAGATATTTGTTAAAAATAAACATATTTGTTATTACTTTGTATATTATTTATGTACTGTTGATGTGATACTATTGAACATTATTGTTTAAAAAATTACATAATTTTAATATAAATAAATATTTAAATCGATTTTGCCAACTAAAGGAAGGTAAACGAAAATTCTAGACCTTTTGGGGGGCTTTGTCCCCCATGGCCCCTTTCCCGTGGATCCGCCACAGCCGCTCTTTTTCTATGGATTCCGACGTTCATCCCTGGCCTTTAACAACAATGTCCCCAAATATTTCCCACTTGGAGGATTTCTGCTCCGTTTCGAGACTGTCTCGCCGCCCGCGCGTGGGGCGTGCGCGGGAGGGCGGGGAGGGGGGAGGGGAGCTTCCGCCGTGGCGGGCGGCGCGCGTCCGTTCACCCCTCCGCCCCCGCCGCCCCCGCCGCCCCCGCCGCCCCCGCCGCCGCGCCGCCGCCACCGCTGCCGCCGCCTCCTCTGTGATTTAGCCTCATTATTTTCGCATCAGGCGGCGCTGGCCGCGGTGACCGCTCCGCCCCCGCCGGTCCTCCAGCGCACTCCACTCCGCGCCGCCCCCGCCCCCGCCGACGCAATGAGAGGCGCACGCGGACCGCCCACGCGCCGCCCGCCCGCCCGCCCGCCCGCGCCCGCCCACCGCGCCGCCCCGCGCCGGCGGGCCAGGCACCGGCTCAAGTGCCTCTTGGCATCAACTGATGCCACTGCAGGGCGTCTGACCGGGAGGTCCTAGGCTCCAGACCCAACCGTAGCAGGATTTCCCGTTTCATACTAGCTAGGCAACATGTTGAATGCAGTCGCTGTCTGCAGTGGAATTTTGGCGGCCGGCTGCTCTGATCGATAATTTTCCGTGTTGTTTTTCTTTTTTTTCGATCAACATCAGATGAATGCGTGATAAGTTCTCTAACAAACGGGCCACATACCCCAAGCAATCCTTTCTTCCTCTTCCTTGTCCTATCCTCACCGTTACTTGCAAACATGCCAGGGACTTCGATCTTGTCCCGGCTGGTGCGGTGTTCCGCTAGTGGGAGATTGCCGGTACGAGTGAACCCTGCTAGCCGACTATGCATCTGGGCCGTTCTCACCATCCAGCGGGGAAAGATCATCACTACGGCAAGATGAACACATGCACTACACTTACGTGACTAATGACCTTAGTAGTTCATGCGCACGGATTCACTAATCAATAAATTATTCGAAATCAAGCGGAACGGAGTACGGATAGGACCTTTTTAAAAATGACTATTTCTTAGGAGCCCTAGGGCGGCTCATGGACAGCGTCCGTACTGGTACGATTCCGAGTTTGAGTCACGGTTGCGGCAAAAATAGTATTGCCAGAACCTTTAAGACTTTTCTAATCGTCTCAGTTTCTATAGCCGTGTGACGAAGAAAACGTCAGGCAGGCGGATCTTGCTAGTTACTGTGAAGGGAATGCTAGTTAGTGTGTTACTGAGTTGCTAGTTATTGTGAAGACCCGCATATTTTCGCCATATGTTTTTCTTAACCCTCAAGCACGGGGATTAAACTACGCCCTGGTATGGGACTGCCCGGCAAACTTGGATAATCGGTCCAAAAGGCCAACTACGTACAATTTTAAGTTTTTCCTCCAGACATTTTTTACAACTTGTGGCGATGGACAGCACTACGTCTTCTGGCGGTGGGCGGCGCTACACCTTCTGGCGATAGAGAGCGCTATCTTCTGACGGTGGGCAGCACTGCGTCTTCTGGCTGTGGGCAACGCTACGCCTTTTCGCGACGGGAAGCGCTACGCCTTCTGGCGATGGGGAGCGCTACGACTTCCAGCAAAGGGCAGCGCTTCGTGTTCTGGCGATGGGCAGCGCAACGCCATGCCGGGACCGCTCGCATGCGTGCCAGTTTACGAATTTATTTTAATTTTAAATCGCCGCGCCACCGCGCGCCCCGATTCCTTTCGCAACTTTATTCCGCGGCTGCAGAGGGGCGTCGCTGGTGTGGGGAGGGGTGGGGGGAGGGGAGGGGGGCGCAATGCAAATCGTCCGCCAGATGCGGCGCATATGCATGCGGCGAGAGGCCCCGCGTCGGGGCGGACGAGGGAACGGAGAAGGCGGAGAGAGTTGGGGGGCAGAGGGGAGAGATGTAAGAGAGGGAGAGAGAGAACGGAAGGCGGGCGCGGAGAATGTTTCACCAAAATTTCAAACACTACGAAGAATTTCAACAGACTTCCTCAAACATTGTAATAGGAGATTACGTGTTTGTGAGGGCAATCGAGAAATTAGTTCGAGTTCAATTAATTGGAGACGAGTTATTTGGGATACTAGCCCGGATCTCAGTACTGTGATAGTCACTCAAAAGTGAATTACACAATTAATGATTCTTTAGTCGCAGGATGTAAGTTCGTAACTAGGTACGTTTTGTTAAGGACTTGAGATTACAAAGTTGTAAAGATAGAGAATGCAACCCTCATGGAGAATGACGTAATGACGAGTGCAGAAAGTGTCGTTTTTCTAAATTATCACAGCGTAGCCGAACGCGTTCTCTACGTCATAGTGAATGCGGGGATTTGTGATGGTACGTTACTGTAAACTTCCACCCTCCACTTCAGAAAAGTGGATATATTTCGGTGGTCACGAAATAAAAGTTCTTAAGTCAATTTTTGGCGAAATTGGATTAAGTACTGAAACTGCAAGCTATATATATATATATATATATATATATATATATATATATATATATATATTTAAAATATTTTATTTTAGTAAAATGACCGAATTCAACTGCTGCCTCCTTAATGACAAAAAACCGTTGGGAAATATAGCTTGGCGTTGGGAAACATAGGCGACTCAATAGCCTAATCCTTGTTTTCTCCAAAGTAAGATTTTTCTCTTAAGAACATTTACCCCGTAACCACAGATTTATGATCAGTGTCTCATTAATTGCAGATTAGAATGTATACCCAAGAGAAATAGAGCATCGTCCCAATAACCGCGTTGTTATTTTGTTGTTGATATGCCTCACGACATTAATAACTAATACCCATACAGAAAACAGTCTTACCACAGACCAATGCGCGCTCAGAAGTTGACCAAAGGCAATTCGAGATCGGCAAGCACAAGAAAAGGCGGAGCGCTTTGCCTTTGATGCCGCGCACAGTCTGTACCCTCATGTGCAGCCGCAATTCGAGCGGCAGAAAAAACTGATTCGAGATGGAGGCGCGCGCCCCGGAAGAGGCGAGCGCGGCGAGGGGCGAGGGGGAGGGGCGGGGAGCGGGGAGCGGAACCGGAAGCGGCTCAGGTGCGTGGCGTGCGTGCTCCCGCGCTGCCGGAGGGCGGGGTTCGCTCGCGGCCGACGCTTTGTCGAGGGCCGTTGCCCCTTCCAAGGCTCGCTCAGAGGAAGTGCGGCGCGCCGTACAGAATTAGAAGAGCGATCGGATGAAGACGTCGGCGGCGGGGGCGGCCAGCGTTGTGGCAACGCACTGCAGCTCAGGTGTGCCTACCTGCCGGGTGGGGTGGCTCAGGGCGTCAACCGATATCACTGCAGTGCCTCTGACCGGGAGGTCCTGCGGCTGCACTCCCAAAGCTGGCAGGGTTTTCGACACCATCTACCGAGACAGCTAGATTGAATTCAGACGCTGCCCAGACGACAATTGGCCTAGCGGCCGGCTGCTCTGAACAGTAGATTTCCATAGTTTCTCCAATCAATGCCAGGCGAATGCCGAAGTGATAGGAAACGAATACCGGAGCAGTACCTTTTCAAACAGGCCACGGTTTTGGCAAAGTATTACATGACTTTCTACTACGAAAGCGTACGTAATTCTCCTTCAGGCAATGACTGCGTTCGGCCTGGCTACGTAGTATTCAGAGACTAAATCACGGTAAATAGCCGACGAGACAGGTTGAGTGTTTGATTTCTTCTCCTGAACACGGCTCAATTCGTCCTCCGCCCCTGTCAAGATACGAACACTAGACCCTCCCAGTCAAAGACGCCGGATAATGAATGAATGATGTTAGTGAACTACTGACATTATTCCCGTAAGTGTAGTGCATGTTTTTCGTCGAGATGTGGCGGTAGTCTTCTCCAGTTAGATGGTGACCTCTGGCGCCAACCTACCTGTCAGCTGGTGGGGCTTTCCCGAACGAGGTGTCTCATACGCGGGGCACCAACGCAGCCAGGACAGGCTATAAGCTCCCGACCGGTCTCCCGTCATGTGTGGTAGTGTAGTGCATCAGACTGTATGTGTAATGGGTGAAGATAGGACATGGAAGAGGAAGGAATGACAGCCCGCGGTCTGTAACGCTTTTGTTACGGTACTGTTCGGGCATTCGCCTGGTGTTAATCGGAGAAACCACGGAAAACTACCGATCTGACCAACAGACCGCAAGAATTCTCCTCCAGACAGCGGCTAAATTCGGCCTAGCTGAGAAGCTAGTGTTGAAAACGCTGCTATCGTCGGGAGTGTAACCCTAGGACCTGCAGGTCAAAGGCACAGCAGTGACTTTAATTGACGCAGTGACCACCTGTCCCGGTTCCGCATTGTGAATCGCTGTATCCCCGACCCACCTCAGCCGCAGTGCATTGCTGAATGGAAGGCAGAAATGAATAGGGAGACAGTGAATCAGGAAGAAAGATCGCGCGCGGTCCGTTGCCCGTTGGTTAGGGTACTGCTGTAGCATTCGCCTGGTGTTGACCCAAGAAACCACGGAAAACGACTGATCAGAACAGCCTACCGCTAGAATTCTCCTCCAGATAGCCACTGAAATCGACCTGGCTGACAAAAATGTGTCGAAAATCTTGCCACCTTAAGAAGTGGAAGCGTAGGACCTCCCGGTCAGAGGCACAGCAGCGACATCAGCAGATGCCCTGAGCCACCTCAGCCGGGCTGCGATGCTGAATGGAAGAAATAAATAAATGTGAAGAAAATGAATAAGGAAGAAAGATCGCGAGCGGTCCGTGGCTTGTTTGTTAGGGTACTGCTTCAGCATTCGCCTGGGGTTGGTGGGAGAAACTACGGAAACTGCAGATCAGAGCAACCGGCCGCTGGAATTCTCCTCCAGGCAGCGACTGAATTCGACCTAGCTGAAACGCTAGTGTCGAAAATCCTGCCACTGTGGGGAGTGGAGACCTAGAACCTCCCGGTCAGAGGCATTGAAGTGACGTAAGTTGACGCACTGAGAGCTGGCTGCTGGATGTGGCGGGCGGAAGCGCGTGTGGACCCTTTCGAATCAGCATCCTTGCGCCATCATGCGTTGTTCCTCCGCGGCAGGACGGAGGGGCGGGGCGGGGCGGGGGCTGCGTGCGGGGGCGGCGCGCGTCGCATCGCCCCAGACCGGAAGTGACGCGGCGGACGCGGGCGCGACGCGGCTGGCGGCCGGCCGACCGCGCGGGCGGGGGCGGCGCACTCGCACACAGTGGGCCCAGTGCCGTGTCCGGCCGGCTCAAGGGGCGCGGGGCAGCAACGATGCCAATGCATTGCCACTCATCGCGGGTCCTAGGGTTCCTTCCTCTCTCCACGGAGGCAAGATTTTCCACAGTAGCTAGGTCGAATTCAGTCACTGTCTGAAGGAGAATTCTAGGGGCCGGTTGCTCTCATCGGCAATTCTCCGTGATTTCTCCGATCATTGCCAGGCGAATGCCGGAGAAGTACCTAAGAAACGGGCCACGGAGCGTGCGCGATCTTTCCTTCCTCTTCCTTGTTCTATCCCATCCTTTTACACACACACTTACACTAACATGCCCTACACTACCACATATGCCGGAACACCGGTCGGGACCTTAGAGCTTGTTTCGGCTCGGTGGTGTCCCGTTGGTAAGAGATTTTTGGATGGGGAAAACTAGCCACCGTCTAGGTCGGCGTTGGATATAGCCATTTAACTGAGGAAAATCACCACCACCTCTCTTGATAACAACATAGATTACATGTATGGGACAAATGACCTTCGCAGTTGACACGCCCGAAAACACTAATCAATCAATCATTAACGAATCTAATATCAACCTGTCTTTCTTTAGACCATTGACCAGATATTGTTATCCGGGATTCGGAGAAAAAATTGTGTCTACTTGTGGATGTTGCTGTGCCTTGTGATCAAAATATCGTAACCAAGAGGTAGAGGAACGTCTTAAATACAAGAGTTTAGAAATTGAGGTCAGCCGAATGTGTGGCGTAAAAGCACTGGTCGTCCCGATAGACATCGGAGCTCTGGGATTTGTTCCGAAAAATTTGTGTAAGAACTTGGCTAAACTTCCAGGTCATTCAAAGGACTGGAAAGTGCAAGCAATTGCTTTATTGGGAACAGCCCACATTTTGCGCGAAGTATTGTAGAGGTAAAGACAGTCCCTAGATCTGCTCCTTAGGTAGCTGGTTGCAACCTGGAGTAGATTTTATATTCAGCCGACTCCCAACATCTTTAGTCGTGATCTAGAGGAATAATAATAATAATCATCAACAATAGTAATACTCATGGCTAATACATGTAATACTACTTTGACGTCGAAAACGACCATTACTTGGCATAAGCCCGTACGATTACCTCAACCCTGAGATTTTATCCAAAGACAGAACCGTGAAATAATACTAGTATTAACACCGACCAGTTTAAAATTCCGAAGGTTTAGACTCCCTTCGGGTGTTTAAATTGTTTTTTGCAATACGATGGAATGTGCATATCCCTCTCGAGAAGCGTGAATTTATCTCTAGAAATAAGACGCAGCAACTTCCAATCGCATATTACATTCGCGAGAAGCGCTGAGACATTTCCACCGAAAGAAAATTCGCAGAACTAGCCTTGCAATAAGCCCACACTTTTTCTGCAGAAAAGAGTTTAAAAGAAAATTATCTCTCAGTGACCAAAAACACTCTTTTGAAAATCATCACGGAACTAAATTATTACTATAAACGTTAATAATTGTACTTAAATGCACTTTGAACCCTTAAATAGGTATTAATTGAATAAATATTGTGTGAGCCATTGTTCTGCAAACGAAGTCTCCTGTTTTGATTATTCCGCATTTTGACTTGTTCAAAGTGCCAACTCGTAATCCGATCTCTGTCCAGAGGTCATGAGATTCCTTGAGAGATGAGAAATAGTTGATGGAAAAAAGTAGGCTCCTTTCGTCTTGATGTCGCGGAGTTCTTACGCCAATACTACGGAAACTATCAATTGCTGGTATATTTCATTTTATTGTTGCTTTTTGGGAGGAGGGACTTCCTCGGTAAACTCGGAACATTGAAATTCAGAGTTGCTTTGTAATTAGTTTTTAGCCGAGAGTACGGTATTACGTTTATTTCTATTTTTTAAATGCGGATTATTTAGTTACTATATACTCGTATGTGTTATTCATATGTATGATGGACTTGCCTCACTTTGACCAAAATCGGATTATCATAATTACGACTAAGAGAGACTTTCTGCGGTGCCTCAGCCCAAATCCTTTTATGTAGGTGTGTGAACTAAGACCAAACGTCTTTCTTGTCATATATTACAAAATAACAGATGTCCCATACTTTACGAACACCGAAGTACTGCAAACGATCATTTGAATGGATTTTTAAATGAAGCTTTTTAAACGACAAAATTGTGTCAAGTTAATGCTATCCAATTGTTAAATAAAGCTTGCAAGAACATAGTCGATCAAAGAATTCCGAACTGTTCGTGAAATAGACATGAATGAAGATGAATTGTATCTTTAAGTCATACTAAAAACATTGAAGAACTTGGGACAGTACCACTATGTGCCTCAGCAACCAGAGGAAAAATTCGTAAATATTAATTTTTCGATGGTGGTGATGGTGTAGATTATCTTGTTATTCCACGTCACTTATTCACATTCATGAAGGACTTGGGGCAGTAACAATGTGAAACACACTTCGAAATCGAAGTATTAACATTTAAGAATATCGAGACACTTGGTGTGTCCGGTGAGGCATATCTTGTTATTTCCCTAAGCCCCTTCATTAATCCCAGGACCGATAATTGGCGACAGAACATATTGTCGGTTACAGCATGTGCAGTGACTACGACCAAAGATATGCTGCAAATAGACAGCTAAGAGAAGAGATGAATATTCATAACAACTTTCCTTCACGAAGCGTTAGTTTTTGAAATACTTTTGATTTAATATTTTCTACTTTTTTATCGAGTTATTATATTAATTTTGTTTAATAACAAAACAAAGGCCAGTGTACCAATTATCGCTCCTGTGGCTAGTATTGCCTACTAGCGTTTCCAAAGTGCCGTGTGCTCCATATATGGTTTCTTATGTGGAACGTATGGTTCTGGCGTACGCAGTTTTAGCGCAGGCAGCTATACTCCAGAACTATAAGTTCCTCATAAGAAATCATATATGAAGCGCATGGAACTTTAGAAACACGAGTAGGCGATATTACACAATTGGTGAATGTAAGGACAACTTCCCACTATTCACCTGATTTACTCGTGGTGATTTTGTGTCAATTTCCTCCCCGATGTCGTGTGTTGTGTGCAACTGTGCGGCGGTGGCGGTGGAGGGGCGGGGGCGGGGGCGGCGGCGGTAGCACCACTTGCCCGCCTGACCCTCGACCGCCATCCGCCCGCCGCCGCCCGCCGCCCGCGGCCCGCCGCCTGCAAGGAGGCCGCGCCTGCAGGGGAGGCCCACGCAGCGAATCTCTGGGGCCGAAGGGACGGGCGCGCTCCGTCACATGCACTCGCGACATCCACGTTGATGTTTCCAAAACGAGACGTTTCTGCACAAACAGCGATGTTTAAATATCGATACATTACAGCTGATGATTAAGAGGGCGGACCTTAATGAAATGTCATTTTTTTAACTTAAGAAAAACGCCGTTTAATATTCACCTTTACTTTATGTTGTGACAAAAGGAATTGACCCAGTTTTATACGTCATTTCTTTTGCATTTTCGTCGATTTCGACTAACAAGCCATTTTTAACCCTCTTTGGTCATTTTTAATGCATTTTCCGCTGATTTAATCGATCTTCATATAATTTTAAACGTACTTGCTTCAAATAATATTTATGACATGCAAAAATATTTTCCACAGAATTCCTGAGTAGCCTATTTGATTTCTTGCTCAGTAATTGTAATGTCAGTATCTAATCTAAGGTTCCTGTGACGCCAACAGCGCCATTGCCGGTTCATTTGATTTCGGGATAACTAAAGAGAGATTTCCGGGTAAATAACAGTCCAAACCAAAAGTTTGCAAGCTGACTTTGAAGGAATAGAAGAATTCTCGATTACATCAGTAACGTATCCAACAGCTTCAGTTGTTCATCGGAACTGGCTTTGATCAGGTTTTTACGTCATTTTTCTTTTAGTCATTTAGGTCATTTTAAAAACATTTTAACATTTTTGGCGATGTTTTAGGTCATCAAAATTCGCCCCCTACTCAGGTTTTTAGAATCGATGTATTGTATTCGACGTTTTTAAGATCTCGATGTTTTGTACCTGAATGAAAACTTCCCTTCATCGCACTTTTATAAAAGTTACTACAATAAGAAATAACTGAGAGTACCACTGTCAGTTTCTGAGTTGGAACGAAACGAACGTTGTTCCTACTGGCTTCTTAAAGCAAACTATTTCACGTCCGAGGTGATCCCCCGATGCCTTGAGTTTTACGTGCTACGTCAGTCCTCGTACTTCGTACATGGAGAGACGGTCAACGCGTGGAGAGACGGTCACCGCATGGAGAGACGGCATTCGCCTTGGATGTAGGGCTCTCCGTCTATTAATTGCGCAACTTTTCTTGACTGATGTATTGAAGACATTTTTATTTTATTTTATTTTTATTTATTTTGGTCAAAAAACCAGTAAAAAACTGTATGTGACGTATGGGGGAGGAGATTATCTGCGCACATTTTCTTGAGGTCCAGAATAAAAAAAAATGAAACGCGGGCGGATTGGGGGTATTAGTTACAAAATCGGCCACTAGATTTTTTTAAGTAATGCCCACCTCTGGAAAATCAATGTCAAACCAGCTACTTGACCGGCCTCGTCATCGCTCTGGTTAGGCAACAGCAGAGTGAATTATACGCAGAAGTCCGATCTAAAGCATGACTCTGAGAATACAACAAAACCTTTCCCCAAGTTGAACTATAGACTGTCTCTTGTAAATTGTTGATTTTATGAAAGTTCCAAATGATTTTAGACACTCGTAATGATTACATATATTAGATAATAAATATATAATTAAATATATAAGATAATAAATATATGTAACCATTACGACTGTCTAAAATCATTTGGAACTTTCATAAAATCAACAAAAAGCTTTTCCCCCTTTTCCACTACAAAAGCATTCACAACTTTTTCAACAATTTTGCACCAGTAATGTACTTCATATTCTGGGTGAATGATACCCATCTCCATCAGGTTTGCGCCCAGTTCCCCGATTCACTGAGGAAATGACGCTGTGATAGGCCCTTTTCTTGTTTTTGGACATAAATGTACCTTCACTATGCGCACGTTTTGTTGAGCTCTCATTTTCCTTGAAGTGGTGGGAGTAGTGCTGGGGGTGAGTAAGTATTTTGTTAGCCATACAGAAAAATCAAATCCGGAGTTAGTTTAGCGATGCAAATATGTTTTCCGTTCAAACCATTTGAAACAAAATTGCAACCATTTTTCAGAAAGTTTCGAAAATGTTACAGGGTTTTAATCTAAAGTACCCCATAAAACCAAATTCTTTAACGATTCCAGGAAATGTAGAACTAGATCTTACACCTGATGGTGTTTACGAAATTTCAGCTCAAAAACCTCTACTCTGGGAGAGTGAAGCATATCACGCCCATCTATTCATATATACATAACAGTACATACCACATTCTTCTTCTTGCGAGTATTTTACAGCTCTTGCGGCCTTATCTCGTATCCCAATCACCACTTACAGCTCTATCATTCCAGTCATTCTCTTCTAGACCTCTTCTTTGCTTATCGTTAAAAATCCGAGTTTTCCATTCCTCTCTGAGTCTACCTCTTTTTCTTCTGTCTAAAAGAAACCACTCACAAATCTTTCTAGGCCAGCTTCCACAATCATTTTTATTTATTTATTTGTCAAAAAACAGTAAAAACTGTATATGACGTGTGGGGAAAGAAATCATACCTTTTCACGTGACCGAATCATTTCAGGTTTCGTGTTTCCAACTCATCTATAGACGATTTTTGAATCTGCATTCGCTTAATAATTTGTTCATCTCTAATATGTTCCATTTTAGATACTCCACAGCTTCTTCTAAAAATTCCATTTGTAGAATCATTAATTTTTCTCTTTCTCCTTTCCTTAATTACCATGTTTCTAAACAATACAGTGTTATACTTTGTATGATGGAGTCAAAAAATATTTTCTTACTAAACCTGTTTTTTTCTTTTCCTCGGAGTAGCTTTCTGATAGCTTGTCACCTTGTGCAATTTTTGAAACAATATTTTTTTCTGGAATCTCGTTCTTCGTTCGTAATTCCATCCAAATATTTAAATTCGTGACATACTTCTATATGATCTCCAATTACTGAGACATGATTACTTTTCTTCTCTTTTACATACATACCATACATACAGATATAAAATTGAGTGCATCTCTTCGCGGCAGCACCAATCCTAACCATGCGAGAAACAGGATGAATAGAGCGTAATTTTGACGCGTGTGAGAAGTTACAGCTCAACAGAACCGTGAACAAGCTTTTGCGACCGAAAATTCAAAACTGCATCGATGAGGTGCTTCTAAGCTTTCCCTCCCGGTCCTGTGGCTCAGCCGCCAGTGCGCAGTGCGTGTGGACGCCGCCGTGGCCGGAAACGGGCTGGCTGTGCTCGCGAGAGAGGAGTGTGGTGGTGGGGGGGGGGAGGCGGAGGCACGAATGCAGCCGTAAACCCTTCGTTTTACGACGCTCTGAGACGCCGTGGCTTCGGCACACGCGCGGCGACGAGGCCGTTGGGGCGTCCATCTGTCACCCCTTCAGCAACGGCGCTGCCACTCTCTCCCTCACGAACCAAGGGGACACTGACGGACATTTATTTCTCGCCTCCGCAGCGCCTCTCACCAGGACCGACTCATCGATTGTTTGTTAGTGATTGCGAGCGCGTCAACGACCGAGGTCATGAGTCCCGTAAGAGTAGTGCATGGTTTTTTCATCGGGAAGTGGCGGTGATCTTCCTTCGCTGGATGGCGAGATCCGGCGCCGACCTACCGTCGACTAGCGGGGTTTCCCCAAACACGTATCGCCACCAATACAATTGTTGTACCTGTGGCACTAGGTAGGAGGACATTATGCTTTGACTCGTTTCAAAGAATTTGGCCGATTTTCCTAGATTAGTAAAATCTTTCACACGTTTGCAGAGATTCCCTGATTCATTAATTTTCATCATGTAATTCATATATGTTTATCAATAATTCTTGAAACTAATGGCGTAAATTTGAATGACATGTTTGTCATTTCTCAGTTGGGGACGTATCTCCCCTGACTCTGATGAGGTTTACCAACAATGTCTCAACGGCTTTCAAGTGTGTCTTCTCGTACGTAAGATCTATTTTCTAGGTCTTGTGTTAACTGTCAGGCAGCAGAGATGCGCTTGGCAGAAGTTTAATAACTGTTGGTCTGGTGTCCATGACACAAAATGCGTATTTCCGTCAAAATCTCGTTATACATCTTACGCAGCGTACATACCTTTCTGCATACTACGAATATATAAATGAGAAAGTAGATGGTATTACGGAAAAGGTGAGAAGAAGACTGAAGTCGGAAAGAGTAGTTTACATCACTCATGAAGAGAAGAAAAATACTTATTTTATTTGTTTGAAATTATTAATAACGCTTGGCTACAGACCTACTTGAAAGGGAAAAAATCTATAACAGTTGTATAAAAACATTTTAAAATAGTATCGGTTAATGTTTTTGATAGCATTTTTACTTTATGAACGCACTCGAAGGTCCCTATAACATCATCAACTACCCACGAGCGCGTCGTTATCTATACCAACTCAAAGAAGAGTCCGAAAGATGATCACTCTGGTCTGCAGCGCTTGCGTGACCAAATGCTGCTTCAGCCAAAACGACGTCTTGCATTAGGCATAAGCCATAAGGCATAACGCGAGTCCGACCCAACATCCAGCAGGGGAAGAACTAAAGACATACTCGTCTTCATTACTTTCCGGCTCTCTTTTTTCTTATTCCCGCTAGGGCGCTCTGAGAGAATACCCAACCATTACGTCTTCAGGAATGACGTGACTCGCCATATTAGAGCTCAGCGGAGAGCAAAAGGAAAAATCAAAGAATAAGCACCATTTCATCACTGAACAAAAGAACCGCAGAATCTATGGAACTCAGCACCACTTTGCAAATAGTGGTAGAATGAAGCGGTACTTTGATCTTATCAGCTGCATCAGACGGCTCTTTGGAGCGGGTCACATAGCTGACTCCGCTTGAGAAAATCAAATTGGATAAACTAATTTCTCAAATAGACATTTCGTTTGAATACGTTTTCCTTGAGACATTTTTTAAAATAATTTATTTATAATCCTATCAGCGTCATAGTTATTAGCGACTATTAGAAATATTCTCCACTGTTATTGGTTCGATTAAAGAAATTACGGGAGTTACCAGAAACGATAATAAATTGACTTAACGCTTTTAATACAATTTTAAATCAATGTACTGGGTAGTGACATTTTACATAGGGCAGTGGAGATAAATGTCAGAAAATAAATTAATGGATTTACAAAAGTTATATTATTTTGATTTAATAATGTATGCATTATATCAATAATATACGATTTCAATGTTGTTTGATATCATCTCCATATTCATTAACTGTCCATAGTATATCTGGGACATACTTTAAAGATGTGATGAAGGTATAGTTCGATTTTGCAAAATTCACATGCCGGTTCATGCAATAGTAAAGATGACTCAATTTGGAATGCTCGGTTCTTATTCTGGAAAGGGTTACTTGGTTCGTCTTGCGGTCAATTTTGTACTGGTATTTCGGAAATAAAAAGTGTTTGTGGATCTTGGTATCATTCTCACTTTGTCCCTTTCCCTGTTGAGATGGCTTTAGGGCAACATTTGCTGCCGCTGCGGTGTCTCCGACCGGGATGCCCTCGAGTTTCAATTCTAAAGATGGCTGATTTTCGACACTAGCTATGTAGCTAGGCCGAGTTCAGCCGCTGTCTGGGGCAGAATTCTAGGGGTCGGCCGCTGTGATCGGCAGTATACCGTGGTTTCTCCGATCAACACTAGGCGAATGGCGAAGCACTACCCTAACAAATATTTCCTTCCGTTTCCTTGTCCTATCGTCGCCTTTTATTTACACACTCTTACACTTACATGTACTATACTACCACATATCCAGGAGACCGGTCGCGAACGTACAGCTTGTCGCGGCTAGGGCGGTGGCCCGCTGGTGGCAGATACCTGGTTGGGAAAAACCCCGCAAGGCGACAGTAGGTCGGCACGGACTCTCACGATCCAGCGGGGGAGGATCACCGCCATCTCCTGGGGGACAGCATACGCTACACTTACGGGACTAATGACCATAGCAGTTGCGCAGGGGCGGATCCAGCCGATCATTCTGGAGGGGGCCATCATAGATTTCTGTTAAATAATAAACATGTTTGTTATTATTTTATATATTATTTTTGTAGTGTATGTATGATACTATACGAGTACATTATTGTGAAATAATTACAAAATTCGAATAAAAATAAATATTTGAATCAAATTTTGCCAAAGGAAGAAAGGAAAAAACAAAAACTCTAGGTCTTGGGGGGGCACCACTGTTTCCAAGGAGCGTTGAGATGCCACGCCCCACTCGACGCTGAGCAGGGCAGGAGACTGGACCCGCCACTGAGTTGTCGCGCCCGGAACCACCAATCCATCAAAGAATCAAATCACAAATGCCCATAGCAGTTGGCGCGCCCGGACACTCGCAAATTTCAGTCGCACGCTGCCCGCTGGGTGCGCCGCGCCCTCCCGTGGGAATGCGGGTGCGATTCGCGCCGCCGCCGCTGCCAAGGGCCAGCGAGAGCCCGACGCCGCTGTTCCGCCTGGGCGGCGCGCGCCTGTGTGGTCTCGGCGCCGCGCCGCGGCGGGCGGCTGCCAAATTCCTGGCGCCACCGCGCAGCCCGGGGCCCGCCCGCGGAATGCCTCCAGCACCGCCCGAACACGCGCCCGTCTCCACTCTCCATCTCCGACGACGCAAGTGCTTTTGGTGTAGAACAAATGACGTTGTTTATACGAGTAATATAATAGTTTTTAGGGTGCAATTGGGTGAGTTTCACATGATAACCGCAAGCCTATAGATTTACAAAACATCTGCATTTAAATATAAAAACCATTTAAAATACAACACAATAAAATAAAATATAGCTATTATTATATCAAACTACGAAACAATAGCTGCCTTTCGAGATCCATGCAAACCCAGTCGTTAACAATAATTTTACAAATTTTGTAGGATCACTGGTTATATTCTCGCATTCGTACATAGTATATACAGAGTATGCAGATGGCAAATCTGTGCCTTTCTTTAGGCTCTAATCTAACTCGCTAGTTATACTCTCGTACGTAGTATAGACGGAGTATATACTTTATATACATTGTGCAGAGAAAGTTATGAAAACTACAGAAAACCGATTGCGATATTTCAAGGGAATTACACGTTTAGGGGTCCCCTAATACCAAAAAAGTGTCTCTTTTTAAACTCTTGTTCCTTTATATGACCATCTGTCTTTTCATCTGTCTGTTCATTTGTCTCTCCGTCCGTCTGTCCGTCTGACTGTCTTTCAGTCCGTGTGTAAAATGTTCTCACTAGGAATGTCACTTTATCATATTTGTAATACTCAGTCCTGAAGCCTGCTTGTGGCGAAAAGTGTTGTCTATTGAAGCTTTGGTAGATACGTAAGGCGTATTGGATTTTTCATTATATGTCTACTAGTTTATTATCTTGATGGAGGCACTGAATTATTAATTGGGGTGTATTTTTCGCCTGAAATCGGCATTCGCCTGGAATTGAAACGAGTAACCACGAAACCTACGGATGAACGAAACCGTCCGCTAGAATTCCCCTTCAAACAGCAGTTGAATTGCATCTCCCTAAGAAAAACCCGTCGGCACCAAGAGAACTCGCACCTTCCGGCCAGAAACGCTGCCGAGGCAGCGCCAACCCTGCCACTGAGCCATCGCCGCCCGCCAAAAACACTATAAACGTTGAGAAAAGCCAGGTTGCATGCGAAAGAAAAAGTGGCGACAAATTGCAACGGGCCCTACATTCGCAGGGGTGGAGAGGGCGGGGGGCGGGGCGGGGGCGTGAGAGACCTTGGCGGCGCAGCCCACCCCCTTCCCACGCCCCGCCCCCGCGTCGCTCTTATTAGCATTATTACTATGATTCGCTTTGCTTTCTTTGCGGCGCTGCATCGCATGCTGCTCGGAGGGCGACGCGTCGCTTCTTGTCATTACCCAGCGGCCCCGGGGCCTCCGCCTGCCCCCGCCCCCGCCCCCGCCCCCGCCTCGCCGCCACTGCGCTCGAAGCCAGCTCAACCGTTGTCCCGGCGGCGGCTTTGACCCGGACGGCCTAGAGCTCGAGGTCTCACAGTGGAGGATTTTCCACGATACCTAGGTAGATGGGGAGAGAGGCTAGCGGTCGCCGACTGGAAGAGAAAACTGGTGGTCGCTGTCAGGAAGAGAATGGGAAAACCCCGTCCAAGGGAGCCTACGTGAAGGTCAGTCCCAGATATGATGTTCTAGCGGAGCAGAAACACCGGCACCTCACGAAATAAAACAATCACTACATTAAAGGGATTAATATCAATAACACGTGCCCGGACACATCCATCCCCGCTCCCGTCTCGCAGCGGGTGTCGTCTCGCGGCTGCTCCGCGCCGGGTGGGGCGGGGCATCTCAACTCTCTTTGGAAACAATGGCGGATCCATGTGGAGGCCATGGGGGTCAATTACAAAAATAATATTTAACAAATATGTTTATTATTTAACAAAAATCTATGATGGCCCCCTCCAAAATGATCTGCTGGATTCGTCTCTGCTTGGAACTGAGAACGAAAGTGCAAGTAGAAGGTGGTAATTCGCGATGTGGCTTTGCGCAGTCTGCTCACACTGCGTTATAATTGGTGCAGATTGTAAGAAATTCGTTATATGCATGGATCAGATATTTAGAATTATACAATGTACACGAAAGAACTGCGGCTGTATAAAACGCGAACGCGAGTTCGTTGTTTTGCAAAGGGCGCACTTTCTTGTGTTCCGCCAGGCCACGCGTGGCCCGCGCACCTTATCAAGAATGTTGGCAACACTTGATCTTTTAGTTCGAGCAAGAAGACGCAAGGGCAGAGCGCGCCACTAGTTTGTATGGGATTTGATAGGCCCTGCGCAGCCCAGCTTCATACAGCGAGAGAGCGCGGTGACATAAGTCCTGTCTAGTGGACAGCCCACTTGGCGTCCCCTGCCGCTCGGGGAGACCGCTGCTTGTGGAGTCAGCCAGCCGGAAGGGGACGAGAGGGAAGATGCTCCGGCGCAATCGGCTCTAGACTAATGAAAGTCACGTGGGTCACGGGTAACTTCAAAGGGCACCGAGTTGACCTAAACTCTTACATTTGAGCAGAACTGGTGAAGATGTGCAGATAGCCACCAATGGGCTGCGGATCATCGTTGTACTCTTAAAGTACTAAATCTTTCAAATTGTTTTTTTTATGTTTTTGCCTGTGGTCTAGGTCCAATGCTGCCAGATTGTACCATATTATGTAAGCGTGTCGTCATTTACACCTAATTCCACAAATGTTCTAAAGTACCATCATCGAACCACACTTTCTACGGGTTTTTAACAAAAAATAATAATGCATAAAATAAATATGTAGTTATGAAGGTTCAGAGTTTACTATTACCGAATCTTCTTCTACTTATGTGTAATGATTGTGAAACGTGACCAGAGATTTAAGTTCGCTATAACCGAGAGTTCACTTTATATGATTCATTGTTAGTGATTCCGGGCGCGTCAACCACTAGGGTCTTTAGTCCCGTAAGTGTAGTGATCACGCACAGTCCGTGGCCCGTTTGTTAGGGTAATGCTATGGCATTCGCCTGGTGTTGATCGGAGAAACCATGGAAAACTTCCCATCAGAGCAGCCGGTCACTAGAATTCTACTCCAGACAGCGACTGAACTGACTCCTCCAGACTGCGACTTCTTGAGAAGCTATTGTCGATAATTCTGCCACCGTCGGGACTCGAACCTAAGACGTCCCGGTCAGAGGGACTGCAGCGACATCAGTCGATGACCTGAGCCACCTCTTGCGATCAGTTTATCCGAGCTTACTATAACCGAATCTTGTGCTTATGTATGATGTAAATGAAACGTGACGAGAGACTTAAGTTCGTTATAACAGAGTTCACTTTATCCGAGTTTACTATAACCGAATCTTGTGCTTATGTATGATGTAAGTGAAACGTGACGAGAGACTTAAGTTCGTTATAACAGAGTTCACTTTATCCGAGTTTACTATAACCGAATCTTGTGCTTATGTGTGATGTAAGTGAAACGTGACAAGAGGCTGAAGTTCGTTATAACAGAGTTCACTTTATCCGAGTTTACTATAACCGAATCTTTTGCTTATGTGCGATGTAAGTGAAACGTGACAAGAGGCTGAAGTTCGTTATAACAGAGTTCACTTTATCCGAGTTTACTATAACCGAATCTTGTGCTTATGTGTGATGTAAGTGAAACGTGACAAGACAGAAGTTCGTTATAACAGAGTTCGTTCCTTGTAACAGAGAGTTCACTTTTACCCGAGTTCACTCTAACCAGAGACGACTGTAGGAGGGAACGAAGGCCAGGCAACTCGCTCCCAGTGCAGAGGCGTCTCCTGGCTGGAAGGGCAGCGCGCGGGCAGGCGGGGGGGGGGCGTGCCCCCGCTCGGCCGCCCCACAATGGCCGGCGCGGCGCCGCCTCCGAGAACCCCGTGATTATGGTAACGACACGTCTACTTTACGCATCAACAAGAAGCAGCGCTTTCCGCCGCAGCGCCGAGCCCTAATTTGTCTTTATGGAGAAGCAGGTGGCGGATGAGCCGAATAACGGCATGCATAATGCGCTCGCGTGCTCCGCGGGGATCTGTCGCGCTGCAATTTTACGGCGTCGGGATATAGCGTGTTCAACACCGCATGGCTACCACGGCTCTCCAACGTATTCTTACGCCGCCGCACAACAATTTGGACTTCTTTTTTGCCGGTGGGACTTCTTTTTTCCTAATGCGGAGGTGAATCGCCTGTGAGGTCTGCACACCGAAGTAATCTGCGGGGCGATCCATTCAAAAGACGAACGCCGAATTCGGTCCTATGTAGGATTCATTCTCAAGAAACATTCACAGCTATGTAATGTTCAAAAAGGCTAAATATGATCCAAAAACGATGATAAATATTAATGATACATGTATGATAAGAACTTCGATGTGAAACATGTGTTGTTTTCGCGTCACAAAACGTTAGAAAACTAGGCTGACCAGTTTGTTGCGAGTAAATGATGGAAGAATGTTGATACAAATTTATAAACGAAATAAACACTGAGAATGAGACGGTGGTTGATAGAACAACTTCGGTGCTGTGGCCAGTTATTTTTTATTAAATCTCTAATCAGCCTTTCGCTTTATATAGTTTTTATTGTTTACTTAGAATTTTACAACAATAACGCAGGTATAGTGAATCCTATTGGCGTACTACGAAATTGGTGTGGGGTGGGGGGTTAGATGAAATTACTTAGTATGTGGTTTCCGTTGGAGAATAGGATTGGCAAGGAAAGTGAGGGTCCGAGATGCGAACTGTTGTCAACTTGTCTGGTGAAGATTTGGAAGATCCTGGGGAAGAGAGAGATGAATCTTCCTACAGCAACGGACGGTGCATTTGGGTCAGATGATAATTTGTGGAAGTAGGCAGCGTTTAGATTGGGGATTTCCAATCTTTTTCTTTCATCGACCCCTTTTAAGAGAATTGTTGGTTTCATTGATCCCCTTACGTTTTCTATACATATACGGCTCACGTAATCATGGCACAAAGAATTGCACATAAATGCCTTAAAGATGACAATTTTGTACGCTAATATTATCGTGAATATCTCTATTTCCAGTAATCGAAGACGCTCAAATTTCTGAGTAGGTGAGTTTCTAATCCTCTTTTTACGCAGTGGTTACAAACTGGCCATAACATCTCTCCAACCGTATTACGGAGAATATTTTCTTGTGCGAGAGTATCGTTGTGAATACATAGTTATAATATCTTTGAGTTTTCTGAACATCCTAACTTCTAGAGATGAATGACAGATACAAACGTACGGAAGCGAATTTGTAATTATTATAAGTGTTTTGCTTTATATCCGAAAACAATTAATTAATTTCATTACATGTTTCGTAATCAGTGGGATATTGATTGTACTGATCAGGCGCAGTTCTTATTCGGTTATTGACCGCCAATCGATCCCCTTGATCATCAGCATTCAAAGTTTCATCGCCCTTCGGTGGTCTATACCGACCCCGTTCGGAACCCCTGGTATAGACCATGTATGAATGAATCACTGAGTGTATGCCGATGTCTCTGTGAATTTGTGAGTTGCATACCTACCAGAATGCATTGTTAATTCCCCTGAGGGATTTACTTTGGAATGTTTCAAGATTATGGAGATTTCATGGAGATGGTGAGGACCACATCGGGGAACCGTAAGTAAGAGTTGGGCGGATTAGGGTTTTGTGTACGACGAAGGAGATTGTTAGCTTTAGGCGACATGCTTAAATGAAGGGTAGAGATGAATTAGTTTGCCGAATGCTTTTCGTCGGACTGATTGAAAAGTCTGAAATGTCTAGGAATAGGCAAATCTCATCCACAAATTGACACGTATATCTCCTTAGAATCACTAAATCATAGTTTTATAAATAACGTTCCTTCATTTGACAGTAATTTGAAAAAGCAATCTCTCGCGTTTCTCCAAAACTCGGAAACAATATACAAAGACGAATTTTTCTTTTCGTCCGTTGAACATGAGGATGTAATCAAGATCGTTCAAAGTCTCAAATCAAATGCTTCAGGTTCCGATGGTATCAATGCCAAACTGCTAAAAAATAGCCTAAATGTGATTTACCCAATCATTACCGAAATAATAAATTTCTCACTAATGAGCGGACAATACCCTTCATCTTGGAAGACTGCACTCGTGCATCCTATTCCCAAAACAACATCAAACAAAAACACTATTGAATACCGCCCAATAAGCATACTCCCAACTATCTCTAAAGTACTCGAAAAAGTCGTCCGGAAGCAAACTGAACAGTATCTCCAAAACAAATCACTTTTAAATGATCAGCAATCAGGTTTCCGTTCCGGCAGGAATACTGGAACCGCGCTACTAAACGTTATTGAAGACGCCAGAAAAGCAATAGATTACAGTAAGATAACTATTTTGATACTTTTGGATTTCAGCAAAGCGTTCGATTCCGTAGATCATGACATCCTGCTCGCAAAACTAAAAATCATGGGATTTGCACAGCAGACACGTACATGGTTTCTCAATTACTTAACTTCAAGAACCCAAAGAGTGGTATCCGGTAGCCGCAGCTCAAGTGACTTGGTACTAAACCGCGGAGTTGCTCAAGGTACTGTGTTAGGGCCACTAGCCTTCTTAATCTATGTAAATGACGTAGGTAATGCGCTTAAATATTGCAGTCATCAAATGTATGCGGATGATCTTCAGATATACCTAAGCGGTCACCCATCTCACCTTTTCTCACTCGCACAAAAAATTAATGAAGATTTGATGACACTGAGCAACTGGGCAGCATCCCTAGGCTTACAGTTAAACCCAAATAAGTCACAGTGCATGATTATCAGTTCGAAAAGCACTATGAATAAAATCTCATCTGTTGCTCTGCCTAAAATTTATATTAATGACACCGCTCTACCTTGGTGTTCAGAAGTCAAAAACCTAGGTGTGCTTATCGACAACACCCTCAGCTGGAACTCGCATGTAGATTCAACCTGCCGTAAAGTTTTTGCCTCAATGCATTCCCTGAAACGCCTACGAACACTTTTACCAATTAGCACACGTGAGACTCTCATCAAATCTCTTATTATGCCACATTTCGACTATTGTGACTTTCTTCTGACCAACATGGCATTTAAATTACAACGTAAACTTCAAGTAACTCAGAACGCATGCGTACGGTTTATTTTTGATTTAAGGAAATACGACCATGTATCAGATTTTTTCGACAAACTTCAAATGCTTACTCTAGACAAAAGGCGGTTATTTCATTCTCTACTTCTTCTTTATAAAATTTTAAACGGTACACATGTAACACGCCTTATAAGTAACTTCAATCCTCTGAAATTAAATCGAGCTCGTGATTCAGCACTGCTTTGTGTACCACATCACAACACTACTTCGTTCAGTAGATCATTCACCATTACAGTTATCCGAGCCTGGAATAAACTACCAGCAAGCCTAAAACATTCAAATACCTTCCGTAAATTCAAAAATGAATTAACCACATGGGTAAGGAATAATGACATGCAGAATGGCTGTTAACATCTCCTTCAATCTCCAGACTTTTCCCACCTCCAAGCACCCGGTCACCGCACCCTCTAAATGCTGTACTTTCCGCACTCTCTAAATTCAAAATTCTATCCCATACCTCATGACTCTCTTCACTTTCCATTCTGTATTAACCCCTGTAAATTATTTAATACAATCATATAATTTTCAGTGTATCTTAATGGAATTGTTTAAATAAAATATACATAAAGTGACTAGCGACATTCCAGATAAACGTACTTATACTTGTAGCTATTTTTGTATTATCATCATAATCTTTACTGCAACATGTTGGTATAAATACAATTTGATGTTAAGATCCTACTATACTTTTATATTGTTCCTGAATACTGTCAATATTGTATTTTAAATTATTGTTACTATTAGCCTATAATGTATTGTACTCCTCTGGTGTTAAAAATGATTTTATACTTATGTAAAGTGCTCATGTAAACCGAATGTACCTTGATGTAACGTCTCTGGAATAACTTCACGTCTTCCGCCTACTTTTTCTTCCTCCTTTTCTTCGCTTCTTCTCCCTTCCCTTTGCTCACAAACTTCCCCATTTTTTCATTATGACTCGCCCCCCTCCGAACATCTTTCTCTTCTCTTTCTCTACTGTGTATATATTCTGCTCTATTAATGTTCGGCCCTAAGCCGCCATCCTGATTGAGATTTTTCTGGGTTTACTCAATCGCTTAAGGCGTACGCCGGGATGGTCCCTTGTATTGCACTCCCAGTCATAAATGTACAGTTGTCCCCCCTTTTAGTCTCTCTCCTTTCTTCTTTCTCTTTCGACCTTTCTTCTTCATTTCCATCTGCATTTCCACTCTCTTTCATTTCTCTCTTTGTTCTTAAAATGTTCGGCCTTTAGCCGCCATCCTGATTGAGGTTTTCTGGGTTTACTCAATCGCTTAAGGCGTATGCCGGGGTGGTCCCTAGTTTTGCTCTCCCAGATGTAAATGTACAGCTGGCCCTCCCCCTCTTAAAATATTATTTCTCTGTATTAATGTAGATTGTAGTGGTTAGGCGGAAGAGCAGGCCCTATGGCCTGAGCCTCGCCATTAATAAAGGCATTTTTATTATTATTATTATTATTATTATTATTATTATTATTATTATTGATGTGGGATTTCCAGGTGATTCGTCAATGGATAAGGGAACCCAGATATTTTATGCGAGGGATGCTGCCAGGGTATTGCTGTTTGAAACCGGTCATGAAGTCAGAGGTTTTGGTAGACGTAATGTGAAGATTGCTGTTTGGGTTTTGCAGGAATTAAGGTGAATGCGTCGTTCAGCGAACCAGGTTTTTTGAGAACTTGCATTGTGGGTTAGAAACAGTGCTATCAAGAACATGGGGAAATAAAATAGTGTCATTAGCGAAGAGGGAAACTTGTGACAGACAGGCTATGGGAATATCTGAGAGGAAGGTACATGTTAAATAAAAGTGGGCCTAGAATACTCCCTTGAGGTATGCCCGTTTGTAAGGGAGAGGATGTACTGAGAGAAGTTCATATTTGAATCGAAAATTTTCTATCACTGAAAAAATGTTTTAGTACATTTTTAGAGGAACGACTAACACATGGAATACATTAGATTAGTATCCTTAAAGGGGCAGAGACAAGCGATAGGGAGCTTACCATTTGCAATACTTAGTTAAGAGTATATTCGAGTGAAATCGTTCACAAATGTATCAAGACACATGTCAAAGAAAATGTATGGCCTAAAATAAAATTTAGCAAGAACGTAAGCGAGAACGCAAAAATAATAGATGTGAAAAAAGAGAACACGGATAGAATGGAATGATAGGTTGCGAAGCGCTTAGGACAAAGCCAATGAATGTTGCTACAAATAAACTATCCTCTTGGACACGCCATTATATAACGCACAAATAGAGGAGGAAGAAAGAAATGCTTGTTCATTCATTCTCATTTTTGATGGATATCTGTTAATTGTTTTATTACAGTAGCCGCACCAGTTCATTCAGATCCACTTGTAAAGTAAATTTTCGAGCCTACAATGCATCAACACGGGAGCCACGGAATTTTCCGGTGACGCTTTCGTTGAAAAAACAAGGAGACAAAAAGAGCGGTGGAAATGTATAGTATGTTTCGACAACATACGCTCATGAGACAGCGGTCAGTAATCAGGGAACAAACGCAAATAGCAGAGCGCGCGCGCGCCGGCTGTGTTCATCACCACAATCACCACAATCACCATGGTGTGCGCCAAAGGGAAGGGGGCAGCCGCGCGGTTTCCGGGCCGATGGCGCCTGGCGAGCGAAGCGGGGCTGCAGAGAGCACCGCATTCCATTGAGGGGACGCCCATAAATTACGTAACGCTAAAGAGGGGGGAGGGGGTCTGAGGCAGCGTTACGTTGCGTTACATAGGAATAGGGGGGTATTACTTGTTATGTAACATTGATACTTTTTTACATTTTTCAACCTTCTGCTGAAATAATTCCTTTTTTGAGTCCAGTACTGAAACATTAAAATATTAACTAATTAATTTATTTTAAAAATATAAATCAGCTAAAGTTATTGATTGTAAATTGTTACAATAAATGGAAATATTTTTTCAACTTCTTTTTGCTCTGTAAGATTTCGAAGAAAATATTCAAAACTGATATGAAGCATATTCTAGAATCCATTTAAATCGGCGCTGTAGACAAGCTCTTGCATCACCCACGACGGCGTGTGCATAGCTTGTGATCACCATTTCTCGCCCAAATATTCTTCCTTCACTCACAACTCCAACTAATTTCTACTTTAATTATCATTAATTTTAATATAAAACACAAGTAAAATAAATAAATTGTTTTACTGTGCTATAATTTTTTTTCATTTCATGCATTTACAAGTGGGGATGTTGCCGCAAGCGTTACGCAATTGTTAAGGGGGTTCAAGTACACGTTACGGGTGCGTTACAAGGGGGAGAGGGGGTTTTGAAAATAATCCAAATTTGCGTTACGTAATTTATGGACGGCCTCTGAAAACTTCGGGGAATAATATTCTATGCCACAATACGCCAGTTTTGAGAAAACGGAGAGTGAAGGTATAGACATTCCATTTTATGTATTGGGATAAATAGCATTAATTTATGAAATACACTACCATCTTGCGGCGAATCTGTGAAATAAAAACCCAACATCTAGGTGCATGTATGGGGCATCGAAATACACTTATAACTTATGCAATGAATTTCATCAGAAATGTTGCATAGCATGTTATTGCCCCAAGGTCTTCCATTGTTCCACTGATCTCGCCATCTCATACCCAGTTGTCAGGAGAATTGGAACTTGTGGTGTTCTGTACGTTGAGAACCACCAATATATCCAAAACCAACATTAATATTCTTGAAAATCTTCATTACGTCACCAATTGCAATGGTTTTCTATCAGCTCCCGATTGGTGCCTGGCGGGGCTATCGGGTGAGAGGATATTAAATGGCAGCGGTTGCGCTAATCTTTGTACGTAGGAAATCTAAGCTGGGCGAGGACCCAGCGCCCCGTCAGCAGGGTTGGTGGCAACGGCCAAGGTCATCAGTCCCGTAAGTGTAGTGCACGATTCTATGGTGCGAAGTGGTAGTGCGAAGTGCGAAGATAGCTCTGCGCTGGCTGGACAGATCCGACGCCGACGAACGGCAGGCGGGAATTTTCCCCAACCAGATATGCGAATGCCGGTGCAGTATTTCAACACACAGGACACGGACCATGCGCGATATTTCCTTCCTCTTCCTCGTCCTCTCCTCAGCTCTCACACTCACATGCTCTACACTACCACACTTGTCGGGAAACCAGTCGGGAACAGTGTTTGGAGCGGTGCCACGTTGCTGGGAGATACCTGATTGAGGAAAAACCTCGATAGCCGACGGTTAGGTTGCCGCAGGATCTCGCCATCCAGCGGGGGAAGATCATCGCCACCTCCCGCGATAAGAACATGCACCACACTTACGGGACTAACTACCTTAACACTTGACACGCCGGAATCACCAATCAATCGAAAAGGGAGTGGAGGAGGGCCATTTAAAGCTAATCTGCTTAAATGACTTATAGTATGCATACCTACGAAGAAAAATGTCTATTATTTTGAGGCTACTTGCAGGTATGACCTGACCACCTGCCGCGTTTACAACACCTCTCAATAACAGACAATTATTTTCTTCGTTCCTCTTAACACTCTATTTGCAAACATGTGTGTGGTTTTACATTCGTTCTTCACTTCAGCTGTGGTGCAACATTCGCAAGAATATGTAGCTCCAGTTCTTTGTTATTCTGTGTTGTGGTTGAAATGCATTTCAATTATATGGTATTTTCCTTCATGCTTTTTATCTTGATTGTAAGAATATATAGTAGTCTTAAATGGTAATTATCACGTCGTTATTACTGCCTTTTTTATCTTGTGCCCAGATAATAGAAAAATAATTTCCGAAAGGTTGCAACTACATAGACTAATTATTTCCACTGACAGAGACCATGAACCAGCCTTCATCACACTTTTTCCAAAGTTAATTTTTTACAGTTTTTGAAAACACAAACAGTTTGCCAAAAATAAGGCAAGTACCGATTTTGTACCGTCCTTACGAGGAAATAATTTGGAGCTGTTGTTGAGAAAAAAAGTTTGAAAATCTCCTATTTTCCATATCAAATAACCTTATTTCAAGATCTGCCTTTCAACAACAGATTTTATTAAGAAGAAAATCTCTATACTAAATAGTGAAGTACGAAAACGCCAGAAATATTTTAACTTTTACAATTTCGATAAATATGTGATTTCAATGCACAAGAGATCAACGACATTTTTAATGAGATTTTTACGGTCTTCCAGGTCAAAGTTAAACAAGAAATTTGGAGCCATTTTCAGAACATTTTGAAAATGCTGTTAAGGTGTCATACAAAGTATCCTCCAAAAATCAAAATATTCTTTTCAAACTCGCTGGAGGTCGTTTAGATCGATCGCGAAATATCAATTTTTGAGAAAATCGTCTGAACGGTATAGGGGCTAATGATGATCACAGACAACAAACAATGGTTTGTTGTCAATCGATTTTTCTAAATCAATGTCCCACAACACATAGATTCTGACTACATAACGTTTAGGAACAAGATTTTTTCTACATTTTTGTTACTATGTCCCGAGAATAAAGGTTTTTCTGTCGAAAAATCGTCGACTTCCCCCTAATGATAACAATACTCTCTTTTTACAGCTTACGTAGTTAGGAAAGAATGTAAAAACTCTACCATCTGTATTGCAGTTTTGCAATTTTAAACTTTCGCAATTTTCAAGAAAGAGAGCTCATCGAAAATAGGACCTACCTACCATTCTTATAAGCGCACTTTCCTTTATTCGAGAAAAAATAAGGGGGAGTTTTAAATAATATTTAGGAGCAGTTCTTAAGAAAAACTTGTTTTAAAATTGCTGTGTAAGGCAAAGTTACACAAAAAATACTTATATTTTCGAAAAATTGTACGTGCCCTTATTTCAAGATAAAACTTCGAAGAACATATTTTATTGAGAAAATAATCTACGCACTTTTAATCTACGCGAGGTTCTCTGTATTGATCTATCCTTTTGCATCTGCTATTTATATAGCTATTTGCACAGCTATTTGCCATTTATATTCCATGTATGTAGCTATTTGCATCTGCTATCTCTCGAAGCCAAAAAGACTTAAGGTTTTCTCAATTTTTCGTTCTCCAAGTAATAGAATTGAAATATAAGTTTAAATACGGTATGTTTTAAGAGTGAATACTGTTCTATTTGCATATTTTCCTCGAGAAATGTGGAGCCGTTCTTAAGATACTATCGGTTAAGCGATTCTAAATTACGAAATTGTGAGCTCATTATCAGCAAAGATGAGAAAGGAAGTATCGAGCGCGATCCGTATCTCGTTCGTGAAGCTACTGCTCCGGCATTTGCCTGATGTTTTTCGGAAAAAATATTGGAAACTACCGATCATAAGATAAGGCTGCTAGAATTTTCCTGCTTGCATTTACCTTGGGTCTCTAATGTCGAATATCCATGACCATCGGGACTGGAACCCAAGGACCTCCAGGTCAGTGTTGCTACAGAGACATCAGTTTTCACCCTGATTTATCCCAGCCGTCGCGTGCTAGCTGGGCCAAAAATTCAGCTTCCTAGGGCAAATCTGTTGCAGAGATAGGAGATAAGTGTTTCTCATGTTTTAATTTTTTAGTTTCTATTGCATGTAGCAGGCTAAAAAAAATTGTAGAGACGGCAAAAAATAGTTGAGTTTGAAGGTATTTTTGATCACCAATTTTGACGCCAAATTCAAATACAAAAAAAAATAGAAATTTTTGGAATTAATTTTGGACTTGATAGCGCTGGAGTAGTGTTTCAGTTTTATTTCTTAGAATGTGTCTCATAACATTCTATAAAATTTTTTTCAGGTTTTTAAACAATGTGACAGATAGTGAAGATATTAAAACCAGTTTTAGTAGTTTAAAATATTGTAATTCGCGCCAAATTGTGATTGAAAAAAATTTCATTAATGTTTAAACAATTTATATTTACATTCTATGAACAAAAATTTACAAATAATTACATTCTAGAAAGAAAACTAAGACAGCACTCCAACGTTCTTCCAACACTACACCAGTACAGTTGTCAGCGTGTCTGATTGATTCATTGATTGATTGGTATTTCCGGTCGTGCCAACTGATGGGATGTTTCTGTACAGATTGCATTCCAGGAGTCGCAGATGTTCCCTCCACGCTGAGAACCCACCTACTCGTCACAGAGAACCCACCTACTCGTCGCTTTGCGTATATTCCTCTGCCAATGCGGAACCGCCCCCCCCCCGAGACAAGCTTCAAGTTCCCGAATGTCTCCGGATATGACTGACTGTGTACGTTGTTTAAGTGCGTGCGTGTGTGTGTGTGTAAGGGAAAACGAAGGTCAAGGATAAGAAAAGAAAGATTGTGTGCGGCCCGTGGACGCTTTGTTAGACTAATATTCCGCCACACGCCTGGCGTTGATCGGAGAAATCACAGAAAACTGCCAAACAGAGCCGGTTTTCGCAACAATTCTCCCCCATGTAGCAGCTGAATCCGAACTAGCCATCGTGCTATAGTACGATTTTTATAACATTGGCTCTCAAGGCTTGTCTTCACGATGGAATATATCACGGCACTTCCCGTCTTTCTCAGTCGTGCTGCTAGATCGCACGATCGCGACCGTATCAAGCAATGCTGGTTATGACGACATCTACCCGCAGGACCGAGAAAACGCGAAATGCCGTGTGATATTCCACTGTCGTCATAGGAGCCAGAGACGCAGCTATGTAAAAATAGCAGTACATACTGCGATTTTCTTAAATCTGCCTCTGACAGGAATCAGCTGTTAACGCTTTCATCCAATCGCGAGATTGAACGTCACCATAGTGACGTCACTGTAGCGACGTATCAGCTCCAGATTGGATGGCAGCGAAACAGCTGATTCCCGTCAGGGGCAGAGTTAAGAAAATCGCAGTATAGTGTCGAGAACCCGCCACCACGACTGCCTCGAGGACCTCCCGGTCGGGGGCGCCGCGGAGTTGAATCCTGAGGAAGCCGCCACTTCCGGTCCGCGGGGGCGCCCCTTGCGGGGAGCGCTCAGGAGCTTCCGCCCGCCCAGCGCCGCCCACGCGTCCGCGCCCCCGCCCCCCGCCCCCGCCCCCGCCGCCGCTCGCCGGCTGCCGCCCCGTCGCGTCGCGTCGCGCCGCGCCGCGCCCGCAGCCCCCGCTGCTGCACGGCTTTACGACCCTTGATTGGGCCGCTTCCGGTCGCCATCTGGGGTCGCGAGGCGCTGTCGCCCCCGCCCACCTGTGCCCCGCGCCCGCGCTTCCGCCTCTGTCGCCACCGCGCGCCAACCGAGGCTCCGCGCCACCTCGCCCGCCCTCGCGAGGAGCAGCGGTCGTCGCGATGGCTCCACGGCAAACATCCGCCTTACAGTGCGATTTTTACCCCTCAAGCCCCTGTGGAATATCACACGGCATTGCGCGTCCTTCTGGCTCATGTCGCTGATGTCGCATTATCGCAAGCACTGCTTCATACGATCGCGATATATAGCGGCAAGACTGAGAAAGACGCGAAATATCGTGACATATTCCATCGTGAAGACGGGCCTTTGAGGGGCAGCGTTTTAAAAATCGCATTATAGAGACCCCCTTACGAAGCTCAGGGCATCGATGGATGTCACTGCAGTGGTTCTGATCAGGAGGTCCTAGCATTCCACTCTCGAGGGTGGCAGGAGTTTCCACACTAGGGAGATTTTGCACGCCGTAGCCATCGAGTTCATTTTTGAGTCTCTGCGTAAGGGCCAGCTCGAAATCGAACTCTTACTTACACCCACCTACACTCACATGCACTATACTACCACACATGCCGGGAGACCGGTCGGGGCCTTAGAACTTGTCCCGACTGGGGTGGTGCCCCGCTGATGGGAGACAAATGGATGTGGGAAAACCCGCAAGCCGACCGGTAGGTCGGCGCCACCCCGCTGTCGAAATATAACATGTACTACATTTAGGGCACTAGTGACCTTAATTGTTTTCGTACCAGGAGACAACAAAAACTCAATCGCATATCATCTTTCAGTAATGTCCTGTTTAATGTAAAAGAACAGATTGCAATATTGAGTTCGCTTTCAGCGAATGCAAATGCCGTCTATTAGCGTAGAGCAAAGGAGAAACCATATATGAATGTATTAGAGACAGCGAGAATGAGAGCGAACGGCACAGGGAGGGATGAATATAGATTGTCAGCTGAAAAAGTTAAAATGATAAAGTAATGCCTTTATTGATATGGCGAGGCTCGGGCCATCAGGCCCGCTTTTCCGCCTAACCACATATCACATGTTTACAATTTAGTTCATACAATACAATCTACAAAAGTAAAAGTAGGATAGTTTATATTAGGTAAGTTATATTATAGTAGGTAAGTAGTTAGTTGAATAGAAGTATCATTTAAAGCATTTTAAACAATATCAAAGGTTAAACAGATACAAAAATGTTACAGAATGAAATTTGAAGGAAAAAAAAAGAATTTAAATTTAGAGACGGAAATTGACAACAAAATTTAAATTGGATAACATTATGTGCTCCCCTTGTCTGCGCGCTACGCGGCAGACTGGTATTCACCCCGAGCGACTGTAATCTATTAATACAGAAACACACCATTTGACCCGCCGCTCGACCCTGCAGGAAAACCCGCTAGTCGGGGAAGAAATGATAGATGTGTGAGGAACAAGAAAGGCCTGGGAATGGACAGGAGACGACGTACAAATGGAAAGAGCGAAGAGTACGGTTAAGAGAAAGAAGATAGTAAAGAGAAGGCAAATCGAATTAATACCTACTTGCTGTTGAAACACGTTATATCTATAAGCAAAATGATACGTTGCATAGAAACACTTTCAAATACATGATATTCTCGGCCCACGTTCTGCCTCCATCTCCTCAGCAGCTCATAGCTATTCATTACCATTTCTTCGTGCTTTATTAATTGTCACTCCACAACTTCATTTACTTACGCCACCATGATTCTCTGTAACGCAATTATAATTTGCAAAAAGTCGATGTTTTTAAAACATCGATATTTTCGAGCAGAAACATCGATATTAATACACTGATGTTTTGCTTTCGATATTTTCAGCAGATCGATATATTTGTGCAGAAACATCGATGTTTAAAATATGTTCTCATGATATAGTAAAAAAAATTGCCAGTATCTATTTTATTTGTGGATTGCTCGCAATCAACAGCCATTGACAACTGTCGATGTTGTCGATTCACAGGCGGCACGAAACCGTTTACTGTACGCAATCTTTCAGCAGTGTTCTTACCGTTTTTTTTTATTATTTTGTACATAGTAATATCGTTAAACTGCTATTTGAACCTTGACTACATTGAACATTGATTAGAAAATGATGACAATAAAATTTCAGGCAGAATGTACTTTAAACTGATATCGACGTGTTATGTACCACATTAGAACCACGACAGTTTACTCCGATTCTTTTCATCATATGTAAAACATTGATATTTTAAACGTCGATGTTTTCATCGACACAGAAAACCTTATGGTGAAGTATCGATGTATGAATGTTTTGCCAAACTTTCAGTAACTTCAATGCCTTCTCCATTCTTAATCCTCGCCTCCAAATTCTTTCGTTCCCACCTCACCTTCTCCCACTGTCTCCTCCGCCTCAACCGCCCTCTCGGCTTACGCATTCCCCGCCCCTGCCCCTCCTCCTTGCTCCTCCAGCTCACTCCATGGCCGCCTGCGCCACAGCGGCCGCCTCCTGCACACCTGTAGCGACCACATATTCCCCAACGTTCTGGTTCACATCCCATCGCATCCACTACTTGCTACAACGTCCCTCACCGCATGTCGACAATGTCTACTCTCTTCCAGACCAACAGCCCCCTTTCCCCTGTCTCTTGGGGAGCAAAGTCATCTCCATTCTCACCCAAAATCCTCGCCTGCGTGTGTGTTGCCTTCATCCTCTTCCACTGCTCCTTCTGCGTGGGTTCCTACGGGCGCACCTGTGGCGTTCTGCTGGCGGGGGCGGTGGGCGTTGGGCAGTGAGCTTGGTTGATGGGCACTGGGCGGTAGACGGTGGACGGTGGACGGTGGACGGTGGACGGTAGACGGTGGACGGTGGACGGTGGACGGTGGGCGGTGGACGGTGGACGGTGGGCGGTGGACGGTGGACGGTGGACGGTGGGCGGTGGACGGTGGACGGTGGACGGTGGACGGTGGACGGTGGGCGGTGGACGGTGGACGGTGGACGGTGGGCGGTGGACGGTGGACGGTGGACGGTGGACGGTGGACGGTGGACGGTGGACGGTAGACGGTAGACGGTGGACGGTGGACGGTGGACGGTGGACGGTGGGCGGTGGGCGGTGGACGGTGGACGGTGGACTGTGGACGGTGGACGGTGGACGGTGGGCGGTGGGAGTTGGGCCACGGGCGATGGGCAGCAGGCATGGGCGTTGGGCGCTGGGCGTCGGGCGCTGGGTGGTGGACGCTGGGCGTTGGGCTTTGGGCGTCGGGCAGTAGGCGGTCGGCAATGGCGATGGGCGTTGGGCAACGGGCAATTGGCGCTAGGTGGTGGCCGCTGGGAGGTGGGCGATCGGAGGTGGGTGGTGGGCGGTGGGCGTCGGGCGTAGGGCGGTGGACTGTGAGGGGTGGACTGTGGCGGTGGGCTTGGATGACGGGCAGAGGGCAGTGGGCAGTGGGCTTGGGCGTTGGACGGTGGGAGGCGGGCAGCGGGCGGTGGGCGTGTGGCGGTGGGCGGTGGGCGGTGGGCGATGGACCGTGGGTGGCGGGTGGTGGACGGTGGGCAGTGGGCGATGGGCGTCGGGCGCTGGGTGGTGGACGCGGGGCGTTGGGCTTTGGGCGGCGGGCGGCGGGCGGTGGGCGTGTGGCTGTGGGCGGTGGGCGCGCCGGCGGCGCCGCGGCGGTGGATGTGGAGGGGCTGGAGCCGCGGCTGCGGCGTGGCGGCGCGCCTGTGGCCTTGACTCCTCTCCCGCGGCCTCGCTGCGTTGCCACGTCGCCGCCGCCGCCGCCGCCGCCGCTTTTAATGAGGCTCCGCCGCCCGCGGCCGCTGGGCGGGGGCGATGGGGGCGGCGGCGGCGGCGCGCTCCCCCGGGGCCCATGGGGCCTGGGCGCCTCGGGAGCCTTCGGGTTTGGGAGGACCTTCTCAATGTCAAAAACTGGGAATTTTCATCTTTAATCATTCTAATTCCCAAATCCATCGAGAACTTCAAGTACCTCTCCTCTCGGAATTCATTTCGCAAACCTCTCAAAAATATTATTCTCTCCTCCACGCATGTCCTAACGCTCCAATATTCAATCTCGGCCAAAACTCACATTATCCTTCACGCATTAGATCCAGATTCCCCAAAGATCTCTTTCGCCCACCCTGAATCATAAAATCATTTGCCCCCATTCCCATTAACACCCTCCCTCCACTTCCACATAATAAATGCAAAACTTCCGTTAGTCAAGTATTTCAAATAAGAAATTTTAAAAATAGTGAAGGGTTGAATCGAGACCCGCATTTGCCTCAGGATGGCCCCATAAACTCATGTATGTAGCATTGTACCAGTTAAAATCCCCGAAAGACGAAAGTCGAACGGGAAGAAAATAAATGAAAAAAAAAATCTTTAATCATGTGTTATTTCAAATCAATGAAATCAATCCTAGGGAAAACGCTAATAGGGGCCAGAGAATTTTTCTTAAAACCATTCTGTACTAAATTCGTTACGTGAAACTCAATTTAGCATTCTGCTTTCTTAGTAGGTCCCAAGCTCAAAACGGACATTTTTAAATCCTTAATGCAGAAAGCCCTCGTTAGCACGAACTCGCTTAACACGAATTTCGCCGAAACACGAATAAAACTTCGGTTCCGGCAAGGGATTAGAATAACAAGAACATTTATAATAATCGGATAACACGAATTTTTATAACACAAACTCCGATTACTTAGCTCCCTTGGAATTCGTGTTAATGAGTTTAGTGTTGTCAGTTCGTGCTACTTTGTTGTCTGTATTGGTGGAGTTGGTGAGTCTGGTGGGGCGGTGGAGGTTGGTGGGGTTAGCGGGGAGTGTGAGCCTGGGAGGGAGGCGAGTGGCATGGGTGTGGGAGAACGGGCGGGGAGTGTTGGTAGGCTGGTGGGAGGAGTACGTGGTGGGAGGAGGGCGGGAGGCGCTGGCGATCCCCTGCTCACCCTCTGCCTCTCGCGCATACGCCTTGCCATGGGCGCTGCCGCGTCTTCCACATTTGGGCCCGTCTGCCACGCGCCAGCTAGGGGCCCAACACATCCGAGGATCCTCAACATTAAAGTAATCGACTGCAATCGATATTTGCAGGGCAGATTTGCCTATACTTCAAAGTATTGCAGCATAATTTTCTCGACGTATTGTTTGTGATTGATTTCATTAAAGTTCTGGTAAAACTCGAAAAAAAATCACTCATTAACTAAATTCGTAACTCAACACTTGTCCCATGTAGCACAGCCCCTCTTTCTAAGCCATTCTGTTGTACAAGATTAATCTTTTTATGCTTTTCAGGTTTTGTAAAAATGGTCTTAATATACATCAACTTTTTGAATTTAAAGATAACAGTGTTCAAATTCTCTGAGAGGTAGTCCTCTGAAAGGATTTGTTTTTATTCAAAGGCTACCAAGATAGACTGGACGTAATTGAGCTTGTTTGAAAGCCAAAAGGGTGCAGAATTCGTTCATACGAAAGAGAAAATTCGAATGCTAATCCCCTTTCACCCTTTCCTGTTAGGGAATACCCCCCATCGAATAGAGTTTAATTTTTATTGAAAAAAAGAGAAAGAAAGAAACAGAATTAGAATCAATGTACTAGGACAACAAAATGCGGCTTGTTTGAAAGGTAAAATCATTCAGGACTTCTTAAAGTTAAAAACTAAAACCGAATTCTAGAAAGTTGGGCCCACGCCGGCATCCCTTAAAACATCTCCTCCAGTTCAACTGAGGCCTTCTCGCGCGTTGTCGAATCCTCGACGCCGTGTGCTGGTGGAGGCGCGGGGAGGCGACAGGTCCTAATGCGGCGACGGTGTCCGAGGACGCCAGAGCGCCCGTAAAGATGTTCCTGGCCGCGCAGCCCACACCTCCGCCCCCGCCGTCACCACCGCCACCACCACCCCCGTCAACGTTGCCGCCGTCACAACCACTACCACTGCCATCGCTGCCGCCGTCCCTACTACAGCAGTCACCAACCCCGCCACCATCGCCCCACCACCGCCATCGGCGCCATCGCCACCGCTGCCGCCGTCACCAACGCAACCACCAACGCCGCCGCCACTATCATGGCCACCGCTGCCGCCACCCACACCACCGCTGCAGTCGTCACCACTGCCATCTACACCATCATCACCATCACCACCGCCGCCGCCACCATCACCATACTCCACCACCTCCGTCGACACCAATCCCCTGCCACCGCCACGATCAGTGCGCCAGACAAATGTGCAATGTGCATTTTTTCACATGTTTAAGTAAAAAAATCCTGGTGAATTTTTGAAATCCCGAAGTCATAAACTTTTGAATTAGTCCAGCGACTTTTGTACTCTTGATACAAGTAAATTACTTGTCCCCAGAGCATTCTCAATGAAGATTTATCAATCAGAAATTAAGAAAAAAACAGATAAAAGTTCTCTATGTACTTAATGTTTTTCTTGTATTCCCACATATTTATTATTCCTGACTTGCAGGTTTGCAACAAATTTTATCTTGAGTTCATTTACGTCGGTATGACTTAAGTGTAGCCAAATATCTTTTATAAACTTTACATTTGAATTGCATTTGGCGTAAAGCAATATTTATATATAGTGTATAATGTGCAAAAGTTGTGCACTGTTTCTGTGTTTTAAAGCGAATGCTCCTGAACTGATTTATATGGTTATCATGAAAATAAGATAGATAATACAGTTTTGTTGGGGGAAGAATGTGCAAGTGTTGTGATGTTCCTTGATGGGTTCTCATGTTGTTTTGAAAATTGAAAATTTTAGTATCTCCATTTGTTCTTAAAAATCAATTACTTTCAATTACTGACTTCGTTCTCTTTCATTAGTATATCTATCTAGATCATTCTTCAAATTTCGTGCTCTCTCAATATTTGATTCTGCCTCTGTGTCTAAGAATCGTAATGCAGTCTTGACACTCTACAATGCCTCTTGCACTATTGGAACACCGTTCCACTCTCCGAAGATCCTTTTACTCGACTAATTTCATATGACACGCTTAATTTCCAGGATGTTGTACTTCCTACGTTCACTATAGCCGACGACGTTCAGGTTCACTATAACCGAATGCTTATTTGTAGTGTAAGTGAAACGAGACCAGTGACTTGAGTTCACTCCAACCGAGCGTTCACTCTATCCGAGTTCTCTCCACGCGGAGTCGCCTGTACAATTCCGTCGGGGGCAGCGTGTGCGCGCGGCGCGTTGGCCGCGTGGCCCGAGCGGCCGCCGGCGACTGGGCGAGTGGGCGGCGGAGGGGGGAGGGGGCGTGGGCGTCTTCCTGTTCCTGCGCCGCCGCCGCTGGCGGCCGGCCAACGCACCTGCCGCCGCCGCCGCCGCCGGATGGACGAGCGAGAGGCGGCGCGCGCTGCGCTGCGAGGTGCGGCCTCCGAGCAGCCGACGCCAAGCAGCGAGCTTTCATTCAGCCCTCAAATACACTCCACTCCCGTTGGAATGAACCCGCAGTTGCAGTGAACTAAAGTCACTGGTCTCGTTTCACTTACATTACAAGTCAGCCTAAGAAGATTCGGTTATAGTGAACCTCGGTTATACGAAATTCAACGACTTGGAAATTACTTCCCTCCTGGAAAATAAGTGTACAGTCAACTCCGGCGAGGGTGAAGATCTACGGTTTAACATTTTTGGTTCGCTATAAGAGATATGCCCAAAATAAAATATACTTTATCAATTACAATTGGTTCTGTGTTTCAGAGGTGCAGTAAATATCCAATCACCGCGGGAGGGAGGTCCTGGAGTTCGATTCCCGACGGCGGCGGGATTATCGACATGAGCTCCATAGCTAGGTCGGATTCATCACTGTGTGGAGGAGGATTGCAGGGGTCGGCGGACCTGATCGGTAGATTTCCGGTCATCGCCGGGTGAATGCCGGAGTAACAAAGAGACCACGGACCCCACGCGACCTTTCCTTCCTCTTCCTTTTCCTATCCTGACCTTTACTTACGCTCACAGGCACTACACTGCCACACATGCAGGGAGACTGGTCTGCAGCTTAGGGGTCATCCATAAATTACCGTAACGCTAAAGGGTGAGGGAGGGGGGTCTGAGGCAGCGTTACGCTGCGTTACATTGAGGTAGGAGAGTATTAGTTACGTAGCATTGATATTAATTTTTTTAAATTTTTCAACAGTTGCAGAAATAATTCTTTTTTTCGAGGCCTGTGCTAAAACATTAAAATATTAACTAATTAATTTCTTTTAGAAACTCAAACTAAAGCTATTAGTTGTAAATAGTTACAAAAAAATGAAATATTTTTTTCAACATGTATTTGAATCTGTAAGATTTCAAAGAAAATATTCAAAACCGATAAGAAGATAATTCTAGAATCCATTTAAACTGGCGCTGTAGACTCTCGCCCTTACATCACCCATGACGGCGCGGGTGCGTCGTGCATAGCTGATCAACCATTTCTCAGCCAAGCATTTTTCTTTCACTCACAACTTGCCCCACTTTCATTGTTAGGTGCAGCCACCTCATCTACTAAGTTCCACTTTAATTATAATTAGTTTTAATACTCACCACAAGTAAAATAAATAGGCAACAAAACTGTAATAAGGCTTTTTCTGCCGACAATTCGCCGTTGTTTCGCGCAGCATTACATAACTTCCTCTTTACCGCGGTAGCTGTAGTGAGAAAGTAAAAATTGAAGGGATTTTCTACCTTTCGTCTTCTTGGAGCTCAATTTCATTGATGTAGTTGAAATTTTATCTGTTCAGGGAAAATTCTCTGATCGTAGAGTACCGATTGTTAACTGGCAAAGAATACACAAATCTTGTAAGATTTATTGTTGTTTTGTTTGCCACTAGGCGTCGACCACTATCATTCCAACTTCTTTTCATTTCTTTGTGTTAAGACTGTGTCGCTATTTACTGTACCATGCTTACTGACCTTTGGATTACCGATATCGCAGGACAAGGCTCCTGTAACCAGCTGGAGGCCTACGACTCGTTCGGTCCTAAAAACAATTAAGGCGATCAGAGTAATAACGGCAGATCCCAACCGAAGTTCATTTTGAGAAAAATTACTTTTTCTCTTTTCCTTCACTTCATTGTCATCGCAGACACATTTTTGAAGGTGGAATTTTAGGGTTTCGCCATATCCAGTGGCGTAAGGTTCGGGCCCGCAAGGCCCGCAGTGCGGGTGGGCCCAAATAAAAGAAGGCCTCCCTATGCCGACGGCCGACATTGCAATAGTTGCCACTTTGGGGCCGCTATAGTTTCCAGGCGAATACTGGTATCGGCTCTCCCTCCCGTCTGCGAGCAGTCGACTTGCTTGGAATTCGAACCCATGCCGCCCTCCTCCCTTGGAAACTTTTCTTGGCGTGTAGCTTAGCTCGAAAGAACGTGTTTTCGAGGCGTCCGGCCGAGTCTCCACGTGCCGACTTTGCGAAAGTTGCCTCTTTGGGACCGCCCTAGTTTCCAGGCGAATGCCAATAGGGAGTCGTAGGCTGAAGGTTTAGAGATTGTAAGAAATATTAATTATTTGACACTTCGCATCTTCCAGAAAAACAATTTTTCCGCTTCGGTAACTTATGTAATCCTGTTTGTAAGTCAATAAAGGTATGCAATTCATTTAGGTTTTATAACATTCTTAATTTCATAAAATTAAATAATAAAAGCAAATTTTTCCACTATTGGTTATTAATTGTAGAATGATGAATTCGAATTTGCCAAAGGATATTTTTAATATTTAACACTTTTATAAAGGGCGCCCCGACAAACGTTGTGCGGGTGAGCACGCACGCATTTCGTTACACTACTGGCCATATCCCAATTCATTTGATACTTCCGCTTATGATAGGCATATGGCAGAAGTTTACCGCCAAACTTCCAACTGAAAAGGTGAGGTCGGTTGGGATATGCCGTTATTATTCTGAGCGCCTCAATTATATTGTGAAATAGAGAAGGGAGATGAAGTTACAATTTTTCCCACGCTGATAATAGTATTGATATGTATTAATAATGTAATGAATTCAGGTGCAAAAGTTATTTTGGTGTTTTAAATATTTGAGATAACTGTCTTCCTTAAAAAGAACATAAGTGTATGAACAGCTGAATGCTAAAAGTTTCAAATTATAATAATGAATATAAAGCTTCGAAAAAAGATGTACATTGAATGGCATTAAGGTCAGTATTTACCATTTTTTTCAGTATTGTAACAATGTTAAACATTTAGAGATATCCGTGACTCATTTCTTAAGGTACTGTTCCGTCTTTCGCCTGGTATTTATCGGAAAAACCACGGAAAACTACCGATCAGAGCAAGCAGCTGGCCGCCAGAATTCTCCTCTAGACAGCGCATGAAATTCGACCTAACTACCTAGCCAGTGTCCAAAATTCTGCCAGCGTCGGGACTCCAGTCCCAGAATCTCCCGGTGAAAGGGGCGGGGGCGAATTTTTGATTCTAGCTCAGGCAGATGGAGTACCCATTGGAGACATTTTTGTCTGAGACATTTTTTTTGTGCGATGCGTAGTTTTTGAACTGTTTTGATATATCAGGTTAAATGGGACATTCTGTGTAACGGGTGACGATAGGACAAGGAAGAGAAAGGAAAGATCGCCCGCGATCCGTGACCCGTTTGATATGGTACTATTCCGGCATTCCCCTAGTGTTGATCGGAGTTACAACGAAAAACTAGCGATCAGAACAGCCGACCGCTAGAATTTTCCTCCACAGAGTGGCTGAATTCGACCTAGGTACCAAGCCAGTGCCGAAACTTCTACCACTGTCGGGATTCGAGCCCAGGACCTCCCGGTCAGAGGCGCTGCAGCGACGTTAATTGACACCCTGAGCAATGACATCCGTTGCTGGTCGTCTGCAGAAGAAAAAGTGACAGGAACGTTACTGTACAGGAAGTTAATCGAAAGTCGTCTTGATCCTTGAAATTCCGTCCCCTGCCGCCAGCCCGCTTGCATCGAGCAGCCTGCGAGTGCGGGTGCGCGGTCGTGCATTTCCACTGCATGCGCGGTATGCAGCGCCGCGCCGCGCCGTCTGTAAACAGGATGTTGATATCGCCCGCGCCTCGCCGCGCCGCGCCGCGCCTCTCCTTCTGCGAAGTGCAGGGGGCGGGGCGAGGGCGGTGCGTGGGCGGGGGCAGGGCCTTCTGGGAACGCCGGCGGCCATCAAGAAGCATTGCGACGCACGGCCGCAGAGCCGCGCCTCCCCGCCCCGCCCCTCCTGTGTCCCTGTACTGCGATTTTTCTAACTTTACCCCTTAAGGCCCCGTCTTCACGATGAAACGGTATTTCGCGACGTTCTCAGTCGTGCCGCCGGATATCGTATGATCCCGACCGTATCAAGCAGTGCTTGCGATCTTGCGACTTATATTGGCATGACGCAGAAAGACGCAAAATGCCCTGTGATATTCCATTGTGACCATAGGGGCATGAGGGGCAGAGTTAGAAAATTCGCAATATAGTCCTGCCCTGCCCGCTCCGCCTCGCCGTATCCCTACCCCTAGCCCAGCCCGCCCTCTCCTCGCCCTTCCCTCGCTCCGCCCTGCCCCGTTCCTCCCTCCCTATCCCCCCCTCTGCCCCCCTTTCCCAGATCAAAAGCGCTCGACCAACAGATACTAAGTCTGAAGGGATACATCAGACAAATTTTTTCTACGATCTTATAAAAATGAGGGATCTTACGTTCCACCAGGAATGAGAGGAATGTTTTTTTGTAAATCGGTAAATCACGTCATCTGCGTGCACATACGTGAGCACCAAGAGCGCTACTGATTGAGCGACGACAAAAGCACGAGGGCTTTTGCCTTGCGGGTTTGTTGTCACCCGAGATCGTCAGAACCAGTTAACGCCCGTGGTACACTCAAGATTTTATTTCGAACCTAATTTCAACGATTTAGATTTACTTATATACTAATTAACTACTTTTAACTTGACTCGGTTTGTCTTTTCATATTACCCCTCCCATAATTCCCTCCATTAGCGAATATACAGCATCATTAAACTGTTTTCGTGATTACCTCGTATCAACGATCCTTTCGATCCACGTGTTATGCACTGCATAAGGAGCTTTGTGTCGTAGCCAGTAACAAGCAATAACTATCAGTAAAAATACTTTTCTTTTTTACTGCTACGTTCAAACAATTTGTTCGGCGTCATCCTACAATATCGAAGATGGTGATTTTTTTTCTTAATAAAATCTGTCCTGCAAAAACATGTTGAAATATTGTCGTCTACAATTGTTCTAAAGTTGTAGTAGTTTTCGTGTAATTTTGCATTATATATTCGTAATTTTTAAATAATTTCCCAAACGCAGCTCTAAAAGTTTTATTTAAATTTTCTCTTAATTAAATTAGTATATACTATATTAAAGGACACTAAAATCTGCTGTTTGTCTCATATCCGGCGATTGATTAATTAGTGATTTCGGGTGCGTCAACTGTTAAGGTCATGGGAGGAGCGTGGTGGGCGGGGCGGGGCGGAGTGGTGCGGGGATTGGTGTGGCTGCGAGGCAGGAGTGGCGAGCGGAGCGGGAGGGGCGGAGTGGGGAGGGGGAAGTAAAGGGGCGGGGAGGGCGGGAGGGGCGGGGAGAGTCGGCGAGAAGCTGGATGCGTAGGGGAGCGGGGCGGAGCGGAGCAGAGCGGGGTTGGCTGGTGGGGAGGGGCGGGTGGACGAGCTGTTGGGGGCGGGGGGGGGGAGGGCCGCGGGGAATGGTTCGGTGGGGCACCGCAGCTGGGAGGGGCTGATCGGGGCGAGGGCCGGGCGGGGCGGGGCCGGAGAGTTCGACGCCCGGCGCGGGGCAGAGGGCGCTGGTGCGGCGGCGGGGCGCGGGCCGGGCGGCGCGGCCGGGGCGGGGCGGGGCGGGGCGAGGGGCAGAGGCCCTCGCGCGTGTAAGTAAGGAAGCTTGTCCGCCGCTGCCGTATCAGATGGGGCGCGCGCCAGCCGCCCGCCGCCGCCGCCGCCGCCCGCGAGTGGCGGCCGCAGCCTGCAGCGCGCCCGTGGGCGCGACGCGGCGGCGCAAGTCGTGTGTCGAGGATATGAAGAGTGGAGATAAGAGGCTTGTCGTGGGGAATATTGCGGGAAGGGAGAGTGAAGATGAGAGATGTGCTAGAAACGACGAGTGAGTGAACGTTGCACTGCGAAAGAGACGTCTACAGCGAAATTGACTGCAGGGTGTTTGGAAGTGGGTCCACAGAAAATTAATTCGAGTTCTATAAGCATGACTGTGGGATGTAACATTACATCGTAACGTTACGTCATCACGTGTCACGTAGACTGCACATCGCAACCACAACTTCGTAACGTCGCAAGCAGAGCGTTTTGTTGGGTGTCGGCGTCGCATCAAAGGAATCCTATGAAAGGATGTTCAGTATCCTACTGCACATCCCAGCGGGACGTCTGGACCCAGTGGATGGCCACCATGCAAAGGACGTAGTATGGCTGGATGAAACAGCAGAGTATTACAAACATGTCATGTTACACGCACGATGGACGTATGTGTCACGACCATGTCCTCATGATGTTGAACTGTTCGTCAGCGTTCCGTTTCGGTACGTTGTTACATATTTGGACCCTTTTTAAGATGGGGAGTTTTAGGGATTCGGATTGTGAAAGTGAAGGCTTGCAGTCGTATGGAGCAGTGAGAAGAGCAGGATTGTTGTGGTCGGAGCCAGCCAGAACACACAGCTAAGCGTTTCGAAGACGCGAAGAAGTATCTCCACCAAAGGGGGCAACGCCCCAGCCGCGACAAGCTGAAAGCCTGTGACATGTGAGGTAGTGTTGTGCATATGTATGTGTGTGTGTGTGTGTGTGTGTGTGTGTGTGTGTGTGTGTGTAAGAGGGAGTAGGGGGCAAGTATGAAGATGGAAAGATCGTGGGAGATCCGGGACCAGTTTATAGAGTATAACTGTTTCACTCGCGTGATTTTATAGTCGGAGAATTCACAGAATTAACCAGAGCAACCGGGGGCACTACATCTTTTCTTCAAACAGCTCTGAACTCGACACAGCTTTCTGACTAGAGACAAAACTTTGCAACCGTCACGACTAGACGAAGAGAAGTAGCAGTATCATCATCAGCAGCAGCAGCAGCAGCAGAAGAAGAAGAAGAAGTAAAAGGAAATTACGAGCGAATAGTTTGGAAGTGCCTTGCGCAGCAGGAAAGAGGAAGGCTTGTTGCGGAATGCACCTGACAGCGGGAGATGTGGCATGTTCACGAAAAGACAAGTTATGGAAACGCCGAAAAATAAGTGATAAAGTAGCATGGAATGGGAAGGAATTTCTTGGAAGTTGGACACTCGAGAGGCAAGTTGGGCGCGAGGTCTTGGAAGGAGCTGGGAGGTGAATGAGGGACTCAGTAGATTGTGCGGAATACGTGTAAAGGTCGGAGTAGTGTAAAAATTAGCGGCAGACATTTCGTTGCAGTTCAATTCTCTGGGCTGTCATAGTTGAGAACAAGGAAACACGAAGATGAAAAGCAGAAGAGAAACAACAAGACACAGAAATAAACGGCCCCACTTACGTGGGGCTCTGAAAATGTATACAAAATGAATTTCCTTCAAGACATTTTTTTGGAAAAAATATATTTAACTGTTGTTGAAATATGATTCACATTAAAATGTTTTGATAATAATAAATAAATAAGGGCTGGTCTGAATAGACAAGACTGCTAAAGCAGTAGTGCCGTGGCAATCTCGGTGGGAAGGATCGCGAGTCTCGCTTCGGGTACGGGTATGTGTGTGTATGTATGTGTGTGTGATCTTTCATCCCTCATTATAATCATCATTTCATCATCCACACCCCGAAAGCTATCAAAACTGGGGGGTAAAAATAGGATCCTGCGAAAAGCTGAGCCCTTAATAAAAATTAGATGCATCTGCTACCGAAATAATGAAATTGAGCCCGGTAAATGCAGGATACATGTACGCGTAGTCAAACGCGGCATCTTCGCGGACAAAAATATGGTAATAATAATAATAATAATAATAATAATAATAATAATAATAATAATAATAATAATAATAATACAAATTGGCTAAACTGCCAGATCATTCAAAGGACTGGGAAGTGCAAAAAATAGCTTTATTTGGAACAGCCCACATTTAGCGCAAAGTATTGTAGAGGCACTGGATCTGCTTCTTAGGTAGCTGGTTGCAACCAGGAGTAGATTTTATATTCAGCTGACTCATAACATCTTTCGTCGTGATGTGGTGGAATAATAATAATAGTAATAATAATAATAATAACAGACACTGAACTTCTGATGCTGCTAAACATGAAGTGTGAGACACAAAAAATGTTAAAGAAATCGTGGAGAGACAAACCACTCCACGGACAATACCTAAAAAGAATGGACAAGGTGCAGATCAATAAAGATCAATCATTTATGTGGCTTAGAAGGGGAAGAATGAAGCCAGAATCGGAAGCACTTTTAATAGCTGCCCAAGATCAGGCCTTGAGAACACGACATTATGATAAAGCGGTTCTCAAAATTTCCCAAGATGATAAATGCCGCATTTGCCTGGAGCAAGTAGAAACCATTGATGATATTGTCTCAGCTTGTCCAATCCTAGCAAAGACCGAATACTTGAAAAGACATGACAGGGTGTGTAGCTACCTCCACTGGCAGATCTGTACCGCCCTCGAAGTTCCAAACACATGCTTCAAGTGGTACGAACACTCACCAAAACCGGTGACGTCTGTTGGATTGTGTACGATATTGTACGACCAACAAATTCAAACTGATCGCACGATAGCGGCAAACAAACCGGATATAGTGATCCGGGATTTGGCGAAAAAATCGTGTTTACTTATCGATGTTGCTGTACCTTGCGATCAGAACGTCGGTACCAAGAAGGCAGAAAAAACGTCTTAAATACAAGAGTTTGGAAATCGAGATTAGCCGAATGTGGGGCGTAAAAGCACAGGTCGTACCGATAGTTATCGGAGCTCTGGGATTTGTTCCGCAGAATTTGAGTAAGAACTTGTCTAAACTCCCAGGTAATTCATCAGACTGGGAAGTGCAAGAAATTGCTTTATTTGGAACAGCCCACATTTTGCGTAAAGTATTGTAGAGGCACTGATATTCACCGAATCTGCTCCTTAGGTAGCTGGTTGCAACCTGGAGTAGATTTTAAATTCAGCCGACTCATAAGATCTTTAGTCGTGATGTAATGGAATAATAATAATAATAATAATAATAATAATAATAATAATAATAATAATAATAATAATAATGGAAATCGAGATCAGCCGAATGTGGGGCGTAAAAGCACAGGTCGTCCCGATAGTTATCGGAGCTCTGGGATTTGTTCCGCAAAATTTGAGTAAGAACTTGTCTAAACTCCCAGGTAATTCAAAAGACTGGGAAGTGCAAGAAATTGCTTTATTTGGAACAGCCCACATTTTGCGTAAAGTATGTAGAGGCACTGATAGTCACCGAATCTGCTCCTTAGGTAGCTGGTTGCAACCTGGAGTAGATTTTAAATTCAGCCGACTCATAAGATCTTTAGTCGTGATGTAATGGAATAATAATAATAATAATAATAATAATAATAATAAGGGGAACTTTTGTTGGAGATATGGGTGTACTGAGCCAGGCCGCTTGTGTTGTGTTGGGCGAGGTGCCGTGGTGAGAGCGCCTGTATGAAGGCGCAGGGCCTGCCCGCCGCGCGCTGGCGCCGCCGACCGCACCAGGCGGATCCAGTTTAGGCGGCGCGGCGCCCGCCCTCTCCCCACCCCCCGCAGCCAAATACGTCCGGCCGGCCGGCCGCGCCCGGGCCCCTGGCCGTGGCCGCGCCGGGCAGGGCCAGAGCCTGGCCGGGGCCGGGGCGGCCGCTGCCTGGAGGCTGGCGCGGTGGATGGCGGAGGCCAAAGACCCAACGCGGAGGCAGGCGCGCCCGCCCATGGACGCTAATCCACAGATTCTACCAGCGGCGTGGCACCAGGGGACGCTAAGATGCTCAGCTTCCACACGTACGATTGTAACCACAGAACACACTAAATATTGTATTGATCATCTTACATGTGAGCGAAACACGTTTTGTATTAATTTTAATAGCGATTTCCTATGACTGAATTTGGCGCGTTGGCACAAGCTGGCCTCTGATTGCTTGGACTCTAAAATGCTTCTAGCATCTGCCGAGAGATTGCGATGGACAATGACGCATGCATGGACGGAAACTAATAGAGAGATTCAACCAGCAGCGTAGCGTCAGGGGAAGCTAAGATACTGAGCTTCCACACGTAAAATCTTAACCACAAAATACACTAATATTGTATTATTTATCTTGCATGTGAGCGAAACACGTTTTGTGTTAATTTTAATAGCGATTTCCTATGATTGAATTTAGCGCGTTGTTACAAACAGGCCTTTGATTGCTTGGACGCTAAAATGCTTCTAGCATCTGCCGAGAGATCGCGATGGACAATGACGCATGCGCGGACGGAAGCTAATCGAGAGATTCTTCAACAAAACAAACTTTCTCGCACTATTTTCAAATTTGCAAATTTCAAAAAAAAATCTTCTTTATATTTTCTGTTCGTATGTATCAAAGCTCAAAAAAGTGGCACTAGCCTCATTTCCGAAGAACATCTCTATATTTTGGAAAATACCAAAATGTTAACATTTCAAAAGTATAAATTTGAAAATATAGATTTTTGCCTTAAAATATTTTCTAAAGAACTAGCTCTTTAGGAAAGGTCAATCACAATTAATGTAATTTTTAAGAACATTTTCTTAAAATTTGCTTCATTTTCGTTGATCTCTCTGTATTTTCGAAAATTGCAAATTGAAAACAATGGGAAAGATAATTAAATTTTTAAGCGTCGGCCCAAATTGGTTCGTCAGAACAGCTGGGTGATATAGCAATGAAACACCCGGAGAATTGACTCAGTAGTTCTGAGTTCGAGTCTCGGGGGGGGAAAATATTCAGTGATTGAAAACACTCTTGCAGGTTCATGTATATTCATGATTCATGGTTCGTAATAGTTGGGGAGTCGTTATAAATAGTGCGAGAAAGCATCACTAATTTAGAAGAAATCTCATGAGGGAACTAGTGGTGCTACAGAATGTCACACTTTCTCGTACTATTTAGTTTCATTACCTCTTCAGTCTGGGGTATCTTTTTGATTCTTCCTTGTCCGCTGCCATGTATTGGGGCATAAAACACATTTATGATATGGTACATAGGCGGTTTATTGGACATCGACATAGCAATCGATATATACCGTCTCCTAGGATAGAGGAATCACAGTTTATGATTGGTCAGGAGGGAGAATCGGTAAGAAAAATCGAATAGTAAAAGAGAGAAACTTTTGAGATACACTGCCCTGATTGGGGCATGTTGTAAGTATTGGTTTTAATTTCACGAGTCACGGAATAGTCTATATTGCTCTGTCCTATACGTATGTTTACGAGAAATCTCTATGATCAATATTGTGGTTTTTGAATGTTAATTTTGATTAGCCTCTGACAAACAATCGCGCGCGTTTTGATTGAAACATATTAATTAAAGAACAATTAAATTAATGAAATATCCAGGAATGCGTCAGTTATTCTCTTTTCAAAGTATAGAATATTTAGGCAACGTCAAGTAAAAATATTTTCTAATAATTTTTGTAAAAGTCGAAAATAAACATTAATAGAAAGGAAATAAATACTAAAATGTCCAATTTCAAAAAGACTGCAAATTCTAAAAAATTAAAAATGTAATCCTAAAGAACACCACTCTCTGGGCTGCTAGATTACATCAGTGTTTCGACGTCAAAGTTTCTTGTAACGTTTAATTGCCTATTCTTCTTCTAAAGAAACATTAATGTATATGTTGTTTTCAAATTTATTTTCAATGAGTGTGGACACATAATTATTTATTTATTACTAATCTTCCGCTTACAACTGATGCTTACAACGACTATTTCTTTCAAGTGAGCATTCCATATGATCTGTATAGTTCAAGTCATTTTCAGATTCTCAAATAATTATCGTTTAAAACGATAACCAGTTTGGCTTTTATACTGTCGAGTTTACGTTATAGCTCTTAGGAAACCTGCCTAATTGTATGATCTTATTTCATTTTATGTTCATTCACCAGTTGCGACAAGTTTCCTGGGGCACGACAAACTTCATTATGAGATCCCAGCTACCACAAGCTTCACTCTTTGGTTTCGAGCCGTATTTATTACAGCATTGGAGTTGTACAGTTATCCTCGCCTTCAGGGGGTAATTTATGATCCACTTCCTTTCACGTTGCCGTATACACGAGTCCCTCAAAAGAAGCAAAACAAATTACAGTTTACAACACATAAGCAGCGCTAGTGTCATAAGTCGCCGGTGACTTAGCAAACAAAGGTCATAAAACAACGGGGGACGGAACTTTGTATTGATTTGGAAGAGAAAGTGCTTCTTAACCAACACCACCTTGCTGCATTTCGAAGTAAAACATTGCGGTTCTGTGAGGTGACATATTTGTTCTGGAGTTAATAAGATAACAAGTGGAGGCACAATGTGACAGATGTGAACGATACTTCATTAAGAAGCAAGAGGCGGCGGTTTTTGTCGGATTACAGGTCGGAATCAAAAATGCGGATCTCATTCTATCTCCCTGATACTGCTTCAAAGATATGGAACATTAATCGTTTTCAACGCGTAAGTAATTTGAATACGGTTATTCAAATGCTATACAGAGTGCCTACGATAATGTATATAGCATAAGATTCTTTTGGAGTTACGGCAGTCCGACAGAGTCCGTGATCTCTTTGGTATCTCGAGTAACACTTAAGAAGTGTGAACGTAAGTGTTATCTAATAACATCTGGAACATTTATTTGCTAGAAATGCGTTTGACACAGCCTAACTTCTAATTTATAAGGCTACAGAATTTTCTGTTTTAATATAAAAACCGGAAGTGCGAAGTAGATTGAAGAGTGCAGTCAAGTTTCAATAAATGGGAGCGCAGGGTTTTGCGTGTCCCCTTATTCAGCCGCAGAAATTGAGATTGAAGACGGGATGAGCAACGATGAGGCGAGAGGTATGAGCAAAGGAAACCGACAGCGTTTGGGCTGGAAAGATGAAGCCAGCGCAGATACGTTCGGAGACATGAGTGGAACCGGTCAAGAGGGAAGCGAAGATGGCGAGAACACAGCAGGAATGGGCGAAGATCAGAGTGGTGCAGGGATGTTAAAAGGGCGACGGTTCTGCATGAGGTCGACAATAATAGCAGAGAACGCGGCGTACAAGGGAAAGTGATGGGGAGGGAGTGGGTGGTCGGGAGCTAGTTTGGAGCGGAGTGGGAGTTGAATGGCAACAGAATGGGAGGGGGTGTGAGCAGGGTGGTAGCGAGGTAGTAGCGGTGTGTGACCGGGATGTGAGCGGGGTGATAGCGGGAGTGAACGGGGTGGGAACGGTGTGTGATCGAGGTGTGAACGGGGTGTGAGCGGGGTGTGAAAGGGGTGTGAACAGGGTGTGAACGGGTTGGGAAAGGGGTGTGAACGGGGTGTGAACGGGTTGGGAAAGGGGTGTGAACGGGATGTGAGCGGGGTGGGAGCGAGGGGAGTGGGGTGGGAGGGGTGGTGGACTGGTAACGGGGTGGGAGTGGGGCGGGAGCGTTGTGGGAGCGGTGCGGGGCCGGAGTCGGAGCGGGGTGGGAGCGGGGTATGAGCGGTCGGGGTGTGATCGAGGTGTGAACGAGGTGGGAACGAGGGGAATGGGGTGGGGGATGGTCTGGTAACGGGGTGGGAGCGGGGCGGGAGCGTTGTGAGAGCGGGGCGGAGGCGGAGTGGGAGCGGGGAGTGGTGGCGCCGCCCACATTCGCCTCGCACATCGCCCGCGGCGCCAATAATTCTCCGCACCACGTAGGGATTACTAAATGACAAATGCAAGGGGAGGATCTTCGGAACCGCACAGCATTAAACACGCGTGGAACAAGGATGTCCGTTCTTAAGTCATGAAAAAAACAACAAGAAAACGAGAAAATTTGCCAACGAAAACAAAGAGATGATTCGTATCGTCGCTGATAAATTTTCATTTTAGTTTTTAATATTGAAAAAGAGAAATTAATAATTGGAATGTACTTAATAAAGACAATGAATCTCATTTTACTGAAGATCTGAGGCCATTACAGATAATTACTTATGAACATGAATTCTGTTTTTTCTAATTACACATGTTCTTCTGTCATAAACCTATATATTTTAAAATATCAATATGATCTTCTGTGTACCTCTTTCTGTTTACACGCTCGAATAATTGAATGTCTGGTAACTTAACTGAAAACTGTGGAGAATACCAAAATTTTGAAAACTAGACTGGACTAATTATACTGCTCCGGGAGACATTTTGTGTGAATATTTTGAATCTTTGTATGCAGCGCCGTTGCTTTGAGCGAATTGCGTCTTGATATTTCTTGGAAGCGCGTCGCGGTGCAAGGTCCTCTTCGCCCTGGTAGGCAGCACTAGGGACGTTCCAATTCTACTGATTCGATTCCGGAATCAATTATTTTCTTTCGATTCCTTTGGCTTCCGATTCTTGATGGCATAGATTCAAAAAGGCCGGAATCGAATCGAATGAATACCGTCGATATCTTTTAAAAACTATGCACATTCGTGCATTTTTGTTGTATTTTTCAGGGGTTTGCCAATTGACTTCATTATTAATGTAGCTATTACTGTATTGTAAATTACTGTATTGTAAAAAAGCCATGCTGTGTTTGAATTTCACCTCCTAACACGCTTCCTTTTTCCGCATCGTTCAAAGAAAGCCTCTTGATTCAAATTACATGTTCAGCATCTCAATTAAAAAATAAAAAATAACTTTTACTGTCAGGATCGCACTGTGTGAAGTTGTTTCTTTGAATTCCTTATTAATATTTAGTTAACATCTGGTTGTGTTTTATTAAATAGTAATTGCTCGTTTAGGGGATCGATACCTATGATGAATGGTGTTCTCATGTGATTCGATTCATTACGGAATCGTTTCTTTTCTTTCGATTCCATTCTAGAGTCGATTCGAACTTTTAGATTCTGGGATCGATTCTAGAATCCATTCCTTTACATCTCTTTCTCTACTTATTTCATGTCATCTACTGTTTCTTCCTTTCTTTTCCCGTTCCTTTTCCTTCAACTTCATCGATTCCTTTTCGTCGTCGTCCGAATCGAACGTGCCTATGTGTCTTGGAAGCGTGTCGCAGCGCAAGGCTGTCTTCGGATCTCGCACGCCGCCAGCGGCGCCGCGCGGAGGCTCTGGGCGGAGGGCGTCTGCTCGCGTCCCTGGACGGCGCTTCTTCCCAAAAAAGGGCTCCGTGGGCGCGCGGGCGGGTGGGCGGGCGCAGGGCGGGGCGCGCGCCGCCGCCCCGGGCCCTCGACCCCGACCCGGCCCGGCCCGTCCCGACCCGACCCGGCCCGGCCCGCCCCCCGACGGCGGGCGCCGTAAATCCCGGGGGCGCGGCGGCGGAGGCTGCGGTGGGCGGTGGGCGGTGGGCGGTGGGCGGTGGGCGGGGCGGGGGCGGGACGCAGGTGGAGCGCGTCGCCCACGCGGCCCCGCGGGCGGGCCCGGCCGCGCCCTCGCCCTCGCCCTCGCCCTCCTCCAACTCCGCGTTCCCTTGCGTCCTTCCTCCTTCATTTCCTTCTCCCTGCTGTCCTTTTTCATACCTCTCTCCTCCTCCGCCATTCTCTTTTCGTCGTTTTCCCGCTTTACCTCAATCTTGTCTTCTTTTACCTGTTTCTTTCTGCGATCTCCCTCACCTCTCTTTATCTCATCACTTTTCCTCATTCATCTCCTTCTCCTCCTCCTCCGTCCTTCACCTCTCCTTTCGTCATCTTCCCGTTTAATCGCATCTCTTTATTGTCCTCTTTTACGTTCTGTTTCTTTCTGGAACCTCCTCCTCCTTTTTAACTCATCGCGTTCCTCCATCTTTATCTTCTTTATTTTCGTCTCTCTTTTTTATCCCATCTCATTCTCTACATATTCCATATCTTCTAGCGTTTCTTCCTTTCTTTTCCTGATCCTTTTCCTTCAACTTCAACGTACTCATCTAATTGATTATGTTCCCTTGTGTCCCGAACATCGTTCAGCGATAACTCTGTCCTTTTTACAAGGCAGTGGTGTGAAAAACCCTCATTCTTCGTCTTTAAATCTCGTAAGAAATATTTTATTTTTATTTGACTTTTATCTCTTTTCTGACATGTTTTGTCCCTTCTTTTTCTTGTCGCTCAACTTTCTTAAGCAGTCTTCTTCTTTCATCTTTCTATTACATTGTAATTAGTATTTTCTCATCTTCTTCCTTCTCTTTTTTCTTTCCTCCCTTTCTTTCACTTTCTTTCATACAGTAACGACTTCTCTTTCGTGAGCGGAGCTGTGCCTGAGCAGCAACCTAACTTTCCCGCGTTCGCCGGCTGTATTGAAAGGTTAACTTACGTATGCAGATGACCCGTGGCAAGGGCTTGGAAATGAATATGACGTTTGTTTAAGCAGCTAATGAGCGTGCAAACGGCTGTCAGCGACGGCGAGCGCCAAGCGAACGTAATAATTAAGTGGACAGCAACGCGCCCTCCCATTTGTTAGCTGCTCAGGAGACTTCCCAGCGCAGCTGAGCCGACGCAGGCGCGGGACGCTAGCACCCGCTGGGGCGGCTGAGGTCTCTGCATCATCTCTGATCGGAGGGCTCGGGGTTCGAGTCCTGACGATGGTGGCGGATTTTCGAAAGTAGCTTCTCAGCTATACTTGGGTTGTTATTTCTTTGCCCGCGAGAGCTTGTCTTCATGATGGACTATCTCACGGCATTTCGCGGCTTTCTCGGTCGTTCCGCTAGATGTCGCATGATCGCGACTGTATTGAGCAGTGCTGACGATTATACGACGTCTAGTGGCACGGCCGAGAACGTCGCGGAATGTTGTGAGTTATTCCATCATGAAGACAGGCTCTCGCGCGCCAAAAAATAAAAACTCAAGTACAGCTGAGAATTGAAATCAGACGTTGGTAGAGATTCTTCTGCCAATCTGCCTCGTACAGAAGATCCTTTAGTTCGTGCGCTCAAAACCTGAAGCATCAACGACTTAGAGACTCCAATTACGTCTTCCTTCGCGCGTTTTTTCAGAGAGTGTATGTTACTGAGCAACAATGAGATTAAGAATTTTGTGAGATAATTTGGTAGTTAAATCGTTTTATCTACACAGAAATAACTTTTTTTAAAACAAACTAGTGGTGCTAAAACAGCACGTACTTTCTCGCCCGTAATTTCATGCAAAATTACACGAAAAGTACTCAAATTGTCGAAAAGAGTGAAAGAAAGGGAGGAAAGAAAAAAGAGAAGGAAGAAGATGAGAAAATACTAATTACAATGTAATAGAAAGAAGAAGACTGCTTAAGAAAGTGACCTTATTTCAAACCTTTTCATTTCATTTTTAAGAGATTTTTTTAAAAAATTTGTAAAATATCCCAGGGTTTTCATGTAAAGTACTCACTAAAATTAAAATATCGGGTCCAAATTCAAGGGGCTCGGTATCAACCTGATCTATGGGGGGATATCAATTTTGGAGAAAATCGGATGAACGATTTAGCCGCTTGCGTTGTTCACAGACAGACGGACGGACGGACGGATAGACAGACACGTTTTGCCACCATTCGATGTTTCTATATCAAGGACCCACAAAACATGGATTCTGGCAACACCACGTGTTAGAGGATTTCTTTTCTAACTGGATTAATCCACTTTTTCGTCCACAGGAACCTGTAATTAGAATTTTCTGGCAAAAATTCGCGGTTTTTTCGCACAGCATTATGTAACTTCCTCTCTACTACGTAGCGAAAAAATAAAATCAGTTCTAGGTCCATAGGATATTGACTAGTGTTCTGCAGCAGCGAAAAATCTGATCAACAAGTACCACACGAAGTGGATTTTCCAAAAGTAGCATGCACATTGCTTAAGAACAAAAAAATAAATACTCTCTACAATAAATTAAATATTTTAACCAAAACAGTCTTCAAAAATACTGCAATGACGTAGTACAGTATACACGGATATACATTACTCCTATACATATCATGTGTATCAAAAGTTTCTGTCATATCACAATATGAGAATAGCAAATATTTAATGACTGGTAGCCTCTTCCTTGGAGCCTTCTTGTTGAATCGCGTCAGCTAGTGACAAGCATTGACGCACTAAGAGAAATCAGTCGGAAAGCGCATTGTGAGAATATGGAAAATTACACAGTAAAATATTTTAACTTCTAGTCAAATTCGAAACTGTTTCATTGTTATTGGACTTTTTCCGAATTTCTAGATATCTAAGAAAATTGTGGACATCTCTCACATGTGCAGGGGTTGCACAGTTTTCTTCCAATTTCCCTACGCATTGAAAAATTGTAATATGGATAGATATTAAGAAAAATTACAGCAATATTTCTTTCAGTAATATATAAAATTCAGATATTCATGATACAATATGAAGAAAAGATTGTTATTTACAATTTAACAGAATGAGCAGGTGTTGCTGTGTGCTGCATACTTTCAATAACTCAATGGTTCGGAAAACTGCATGATCGGCTGCAAACATCAGATTGCAAGCATTTATAAGTACCTTTAGGAACCCATCCCTCCGATGTCATAATAGTCAAGGAGAAAAGGCCTCACTCCATTCAATGAATTCATTATCTGTGTAAAGATATTTACCGACTTTTTATATACGCATGAAATTTGGACATAATGGCTCTATTTCCACAGTTATACAGATCTCAACAATAATTTTGTTTGCTTATTTCCATATTTCTTCTGAAACAACATTTTCAACGACCCATTGTTTCTATACACCCCACGATTTCATAGAGAATGTCTTTTCTGTCGTGCATTTCCAATACGCTTTCAGCCTGCGAGAGGTCAAATTGCATTTCCAAAGCGCGGCATGGAGAGCCTCTGCGGAGAGTTGTCGATGTGTCTGAGAGACCTTCTTAAAGCGGGATTGCCTTATTGTGTTTGTGGGACAAAACACTGGTAGCAAACTGGTTAGATAACATCTTGGTCAATAAGATCCAGAATACCACCCTAATTGACATTGCCAAATTCAGACATCCAGAAAACAAACGAACTCAAGTTAAAGAAGTACTCTGATTTACTGACAAGATCGAATACCAATAACAGAAAGATTGTATTGTTATTCTTTTCAATAGTCTTGAACCCAGGTTCCTTACAATCAACTTCATTGAGTTCGCTTCAGCACTATTTCTGGGAAGCCCTTGAAATTCAATTTTATTATTTTTCTCGTGCTAAAATGCGTAATTGTTTAAAAAAACTATTTTATTTTAATAGTGCCATGAAACATACTCCAGAAATGCTGAAAAGTGGTACAAAAAGGCCAAAATGATAATGCCAGAATTAATCTTAAGTCTGCAAAAATTCGTGTAGCAACGAATAACCTCAATGTGGAACAAAACGTTAGCAATACTTCGCTCTCAAACTGAAGGGACACTCTGCGAGATTGATTCTAATGGGTAGTTGCAGTAATAAGCTACCTGAGCAGTCTGAGCTTAGGTGGCTCAATCGATGCCTCTGCAGTGCCTTTGAGGCGGAGGTCCTAGCATTCCAATCCCCGCGGTGACACAAGCTTGTCAGCTAGGTCGAATCCAGCCACTGCGCTGTCTGGAAGAGAATTCTAGCGGCTGGCGGCTCTGATCTCTAGTTTTCCGTGGTTTCTCCGATCAGCACCAGGCGAATGCCGGAGCAGTACCCTAACAAACGGGCCACGGACCGCGCGCGAGCTTTCCTTCCTCTTCCTTGTCCTATCCTCACCCTTTACACACACACACACACACACACACACACACACACACACACACACACTAACATGCACTACACTACCACGCACGCCGGGAGACCGGTCGGGGACTTAGAGTTTGTCCTGGCTGGGGCGACGCTCCGCTGGTGGGAGGTAGTCAACGGAGGTGAGCGCCGCATCTCGCCATCCACTGTGAGAACATCACCCACCTCCCGATGAAAAAACACGCACTACACATACAGAAATAATGACCTCATTAGTTGACGCGCCCGGTATCACTAAAAATCAGTCAGTGATGAGCTAAATTGGAGATACTGATATCGCACGTTTCAGAGCAGCCGGGTAAAGTAGGGGAAGTCAGGTACGGATCGGATCGCCCTAGTAATGAAAATATTACCCGCAACCATAATAAAGAGCTTCGTTGTGGCATTCGAGACCTAGCAAGTTGGGCACCCCTGACTTAGCCATCTGGGCAGTGTGGAAAATACGCCACTCTCCCAACCAGAGGACCTTCCGGCCAGAGCGCCTCCGGAACAGCAACGCTCGTGGGGCGTTGGGAAGCGGGGAGTGTCCGGGCGGGAAGTCACGTGAGCGGGCGGGGGGGGGCGGCGCGCGAGAGCTATGTGGCAGTAATGACAGAGGACGCGCGCGGCGCGCCGTCTTCGCCGGTGATGCACGCACCTGTCAGCGCGGCCGCGCCTCCCCCCCATTCCCGTTCCCGCCCCGCCCCTCACCTCCCCGCCCCCCGCTCCAGCCCTGCCCCGCCCTCACCCCCGCCCCTCTCCTGCCTGCACGCCCAGCCCCCGCTCCAGCCCCTTCCCTCCCCGCCCCGCACCACCCTCCTCGCCACGGCTCCATCCCCGCCTCTGCTCCAGCTCCGCCCCTCTCCTACCCGCCCCTCCCCTCCTTACCCGCCCAGCCCCCGCTCCAGCCCCTCCCCGCCCTGTCCCGCCCCGCCCCGCCCCGCCCCTCCTGGCCGACGGTTGACGGAACGCGACAGAACGCGGCGTAAATCAGACGCCCTGCTCGCTCTTCCCCTGGCCAACGACCGCCACAGGATGCTTCCACAGTGCAGATGCGACAACAAAGCATCGATGTTGCTTAGCGTCCGTGTTCAAAATTTTAAAAAAACATCTAAGTTAAAAATACATAAACAAAAACCATCCATGTTTTCGAACATCGAAGTTTTAAACTATATTTGGTAAACTAACATTAATTCGAACTCCCCCAAATTGAATTTTGATCACATTTTCAAGTCATTATCCTTTGCTTTTAGGGCATTTTCAAAACATTTTAAGACCATTTTATTAACAACTTTTAGTGATGTTTTAGGTCATCAAAATACGCTGCCTAATAATGACCTTAAGTGATTTTACAAGAGATTCTGGAAATAATGCATTTGATAAAAAAAAACTCTCAGTTTTCCGCTCAGATACTTCCTGGTTTCTCTTAGATCATAAACGACAGTACTACGTTACACGTTCGATCCTCTATTTTCGATATCGTATTTTCCGTTCCTCTATGACATGGAGGATGGAAGATTACGTACTGTTTGTCAAGTTATTACAAGGAAGCAACTTCGTCTTACAGCAACGGCAGCAACGCCCGGAGAGCGTAAGGGATACATCTATCTCCAAAGCCACTCCATCAGCGTGTTCGCTGAAATGCAATTTCTGCACCGATGTGAGCGGAGATTCCAAAGACGCAGTTCCGCCGCCGGCCGCGTGAGCGCGCAACCGGAGCCGCGCGCCGCCCCGCTCCCACGCCCCCCTCCCCCCTCCCCCTCCACCGCAAGGCAGCTCACGTGGGCGCGCTGCAGCGCTCGTGTCATGGCTCGGGGCAACACTCGGCCCCCTGCAAGTGGAGACGCACGCCGCCCGGCCAGAGCCTCCGCCGCCCCCCGGCGCCGAAACGCGACACCGGCCCCCGCCCCCGCCGCCCCCGCCGCCGCCGACACCCGACGCGATGCGACGCGCCCGCCGCCCCACCACCGCCGCCGGCGTCTCAGCGGGTCCACGCGCGCACACACGGGGTCTCCAGCCTCTTGCTTCCTCGCTGCTTTGCTGTATTGTTTTTTCAGTGCTTTATTCAGTATCTTTGACGAGGTGTATAGGGCGATTTTTCTTACTCTGTCTCTCAAACCCCTATGGCCAGCATGGAATTTGACACGGCATTTCGCGTCTTTCTCGCTCGTGCCGCTAATGTCGAATGACCGCAAGCATTGCTTCATACGGTCGATCTGGTGGGACGACTCTGAATGTTGCGAAATACCGTGACTTGTTCCATCCTGAAGACGGGCCTTGAGAGGCAAAGTTAGAATAATCACACTATAAGTTTATTTTCGAGAGTATTTGATGTTTCCAGGCGCGTCAACGAAGGTCATTAGTCCCGTGAGTGTAGTGCATGTTAGAATCTGGAGGAGCTGGTGTTCCTTCTGCGCTAGAACGTGAGATTAGGCGTAGGTTTGTGGGGTTTTTCCCTAACTAGGTATCTCCATCACCGGGACACCATCCCAACTACGACAAGTTCTAAGCTCCCAACAAGTGTGGCAGTGTAGTGTATGTGAGTGTAAGAGTGTAAGTAAGGGGAAAGAAAGAGGAAGGAAGTTCCTTCAAGGAACCTTCAAGGAACGATATCAATCAGAGCTGCAGGCCGCTAGAATTCTCCTACAGCCAGCGGCTGAATTCAACCTGGCACTATCGACTGTCTAGTACAATACTGTTAGTCTAATAATTCTCATTACGAAACGTATCTACTTTTCGTAAAGTTACAGTTCTGATAATCGAACGTGATAAAACCTGTTACGACACTGCCCATCTGTAACACTAGCTCTCTATTCGCCATCGTGGGGGTTCTCCCCATCACTCCTCTGCTTTGGGGATTGCAGAGAAGGAAGTGAGAAGCTACCTAGTTACGAAATAATCTGAAAAATTATACCTAATATAAGTTAAACGATAACTAGTGGAGCTAAAACAGCGCACACTTTCTTGCCATTAGCAACAATTACTACTATTATCATATAGCAATATCTGTCCTTATCAAAACATCTCAGCCATGATTTTTTATACAACTCATAACAAATCGTAGAACATTACATGAAAAAACAGATTCTTTTAAACATTAACAACCTTTAAATCAACACAAATTCGACAATTAAATGTGTATTTTAACCTTCAAAAATATATAATATGTAATACGACCCAGCGGGGGGTAGCGTTGTTGTATTCAGCTCAGCCAGCGCAACGCTGTTGCAATGCGTTGTTGCCAGAGCACGGGAAAAGTATATATTTTTAAAATTAGCTCGCCAAGAATGAAGAGTTAAAAGACAGGAAAATTATTGTGAAATTGAGAAGGTAAATGAGGTTAAACTGATACCAATATTGAAAATAACAGCAATGTAGATTCAGTAACGTGATTAATTCAGGAGGAAAAATATATCTCTTTATGGTATAAGATATTGTAAATTAATTGTCTTCTTAAAAGATAACCCATAGTATACTCAAGCGGGGATACGTTAAAGGAATACAAAGTTCTGAATTTAGATTTACTGGCGTTGGAGACAAAATACATCCTATCTTACTTCCAGTTTTATTACGTTGTTGAACACTTAGAAATACACACACTAACGTACATTATTGCTATTATTAATATTATATTACTTTTTGGGTATTTTCTTTTATTTCTTAGGTTACATTTTTGGTACTGGAGTTCAGCCAAAAACAATGAAACAACGGAGTGTGTTTTTGTAGTTTTATTTATTTATTTGCTTTTGCTTTAATACGATGTATGTTCATATATATACGTACGTAAGTAATACGAAATAATTTGATTACATTGATTAGTAAATGAATGGATTTGTTCTTTTTAAATTTTCCAAAGTTTTAACAATGGAGCCTTGACCCCGAAATACTCGAATATTATTAGCCAAATTTATCATAAGCGATAAATTTACACACACATACGAAAACGGAGAAACGTTTTAGTAAATACAGCATAAAAGAGTCAATCAGTAGTCTGAAAGTCAAAAAAAAGGTGTAATTGATAATCACTGTTGAAAGAAAAACAAACTAATTTAGTCGGAAGAACAGAAAGAAATTCAGTTTGGTCCTCATTCAGAGTGCGTTGGTCCTAATTTGGCCAATTGAGGAACATAAATATTCAACGAGCGTTTATGACGGGCAATGCCCGACTGCCGCTGTACAAACGCTGCACGCGCAGCTACAGGCAGCTTCGCTCCATTGTGTGCACTCGGCGAGCTTTTTTCACACAAATATAAATATTTCGCTTTAAGGAAAGCGTTAATAATGGAGCATGAAGGTCTACGCACATTTAGTGTTCATTAAAGTTTTAATGCACAGTGAGACGTGGATTATCCGAACGTCAATCATCCGAAACGTCAAATATCCGAACTCATATTTTCTCTGAATATTTTTTAATTGGTACTACAGGGTATTCATTTTCTCTTGTAACACTAAATATTAAGAATGATCCTCGATATGATTGACAGTATAAAATATTAACAAGACACTGTACTACAGTCAATCATCTGACTTCAGAGAACTTCGACAAATCCTACAATAAATGCTTAAGATCTCGGAATGTTTATTATTAGCAGAAAAACGCTTTTCACCACCTTGAAGTTCAAGAGAACTAACAATACATTTTCAAACAACAGATCGTAAATGCGTAACAGCTGTCACTCTCTAGGAATGTTCATTGTTGGCGGAAAACCGTCCGCCTTTTCGTGCATCAGTAGCCTACACAGGCATTAGGTTCGGTTATCCGAATTATCGAATATCCGAAATACACCTGATGCCAATTAGCTCGGATAATCAACGTCCCACTGTATTATAATTTTTGTTTGGATTTGAGAATTTATCCTGTCAGAGGTGACAGATGTTTGCACCACTTACTTGGAGGACACAGGTAATTAGAGTACTGTTCGTCTAATAATTCTCATTACAAAACTGATCTACTATTCGTAAAGTTACACTTCAGAGAATCACAGGTGATAAAATTCGTTACGACACTGCCTACCTGTAAAGTCAACTCGGGAGGACGTAAGCATCCTCCTGTTCTTGGGCGACCGCTGTGTGAGGCGATGGTGTTAATAACGTGTCGCGTGTGAAGGGCGTTGCGGCCCGAAATCAAAGGCGCGACGACGGCCGGGCCGGGGGCGGGGCGGGGCGGGGTCGCGGTTTCGGGGGTCCCGCCCGCCGCCCCCGCCGCGCGGGCGGCGCGAGGCCTTTGTCGGCCCGCCGCCCCCGCCCACATCCGGCTGCGGCCGTCGATCCATCGATCGGCACAATCGACGACTCACAAAGGCCCCCGGCGCGCCCCCGAGCGCTCTCCCCGCGCCCCTCGCTCCCCCAGGTACAAAGCCTCCGCCCCGCCCCGCCCCGCCCCTCTCCACGCCCCACGCCGCCCCGCGCCGCGGGCGGATTACGCGCAGGCACTTGACGCGGCTCGGCCCCGCTAATGCGATTGACTGCGAGCGCTGGGCCCAGGGCGGAGGGCGGAGGGCGAGCGCGCTCAAGGGCCCGCGTCGGGGAAGGAAGCTCCTCCCGACCCGGAGCTACTTGCGGCGCACGGCACGCGGAGAAGCTACACACGCTCCATACCCTAGCAGGAGAAAGGTATTTCTTCGTCGCAACCTCATTCACATTAATTGTATTTGTCTTTACATTGTAAATGTACATGTATTGTAAATCTGCTTACAAGACTTATGGTTATCACCTGGGAGTCATCCAATTGAAGCGAAATTGTTATTAACACTATAAATACTCATCGGCCCTATGGTTACGGCAACCACTTGGACGTAAGACTTATGGTTACCATTTGGGAGTTAGCCAATCGATGCGAAAATGTTGTTGTTGTTGTTGTTAACACTGTGAATACTCATCGGACCTGATTCTGCTGTGCATTTCGAACTTTGCATACGAGTAATTCGCAATAGGAATTCACCTTGCCCTATAAGGACACCACGATGTCGCAAGTGGAATTTTCTTCCAGACATCAGCTGAATTCGACCTAGCTACGTAGCTAAAAACTCCTAACATCGCAGTGGTATCGCGGTACACCGTCGGACCTCCGAATCGGAGGCATTGAATTGACATCAGTTGTTGTCCTGACCCCCCTGTGTCAGTACTTTGGTTTTAGTAACACCCTTAAATTTAATTCCCCCGTTGCCACTTATCCCACAAGACTTGACGCTGCTGAAACCGACACCTAATACCACTTGTCCAGGAGCGCTGTCGGCGCGCTCGCATGCAGAATGCCGAGGCCTGCAGGAAGATGCCCACGAGAAGGCAGCGGTGACTGCATCCTGATTCGTCTGCCTTGCCCTGTGAGATGTTCCGCGTCTCGCTGAATTCAAGGGCTGAAGGGCGCCTCTGATCGATTGCGGATGAAATCCGCGTGTCCTGACAGGTGACTGGCGCGGGGCGTGCGGCGGGACAGCCCACACTCACCCTCACTGGCGCGCGCCTCCCGCCCCCGCACCGTGAGAGGTGGCTCAGGGCATCAACTGACGCCACTGCACTGCCTCTGAGCGGGAGGTCGTAGTTTGACGGTGCGAGGATTTTCGACTCTAGCTTCTCAGCTAGGTCGAATTTAGTCGCTGTCTGGAGAAGTCAACGGGTTCGGCTGCTATGATCGGTGGTTTTCTGTGGTATCTCCGATCTACGCCAGGTGAATGCAGCAGCAGTACCCTAACAAATGGGTTACGGACCGCGCGCGATCTTTCCTTCCTCTTCCTTGCCCTATCATCACCCCTTACACACATACACATACACTAACATGCACTCACTACGACACATGCCAGGAGTCCGGTTGGGAGCTTAGAGCTTGTCCCGGCTGGGGCTGTGTCCCACTGTGGGCGATACCTACTTGGGAAAATCTTCGCTAGCCGACGGTCGGTCGACGTCGGATCTCGTCATCCAGCGTCGCCACATCACGATAAAAACATGCACTATACTTACAGGACTAACTATCTAAACCGTTGGCGCACTCGGAATCACTAACAATCAATCAACGCACTCCCCGAGACAGGTGGATGAAAGCGAAGGCGCAGATAGGAGGTCATTCTCTTATCTTCTTCAAAAAAGCGTTGCTTGTGGCGCGTGGAGAGTTTTAGTGGCGTGAACGCACCAAGAAATTGCCAAATGATTATTTTCAAACTATTTGACAAGCAATCGCAAAATACATGGCTACTCGGTTATAAGTCACTTTTAAAAATATTGTTTTGAAGTCATTTTCTGTTTTTATGAAACAAACTGCCAACTTCCATATGAGAAAAACCAATGTTGTGTAAAATGCGTTGGAATTTCTGCGATGGACAGACTCCCGGATGATTTAAGATAATCACGAAGGCCAGACGCCGGAGACTCACCATCAACGGATTCCGTCACCAGACTCCTCCTCCTGTATGCTTGCTGTATATGGACAAATGATGCAAAATAAAATACACCCAAAACAAATTCTTGAGATTCATTACCTAAGCCCCCGGGTTCATCTCCAACAAACAACTACAAATCGAATTAAACATCAAACCACTTACTATATAGCCTATTTCACCAGTAACTTTTACTCAAACCTGCAGTTGATCAATCAAAGCAGAATTCTCCAACTGGGTAAAGACAGAGAACGCCAAAATCGAATGAAAAACAAATATCCTTTACAGGCATTCATGAACATATTCAGCAATAGAGGAAACCAATGCAGATGCACTGTGAGTTCCTTCGTAAAATATAGTTTATTGTTAGCTGTAAATGCGATTGCTACGTTGTAAGCCTGTAACTACAAATGCAATGTTGAACCTCAATTAAATTTTTTAAACTCATCCAGAATATAAATAAATAACTAATACATCATCGGACACTCGTAGAAAAGCGTCAACTGCGTCTTACAAATCTTAGGTTTCATGCGACGGTCCCATTCTGCCTGTGTTGTCGTTCGCCAGTCCTCGTGGGAGGGCCTCCTAGGTGTGGCACAGCCGCTCAGAGAGATCTGCTGCGCCACCATCTCAGCATTATGAAGGAAGCCCAGAATATGAATGCGGATTTTGACGAAGGTGTGCGCCTTGGTCACTCACTTGGCAAAGAACGATCATATGCTACTGAATGAAAAGAAAAGCAAAGAGAAATGATAGGTCCCTAGACGCCCCAGTCTTCATGAATAAATTTCGATCTGTAAGTTAACCCTCTTGCTTTCCCGCTAGATGTATTTGAAGGTAAATATTTTATGTTGTTAATACTTTTAACGACTATCGATCTCTGACAGTTTATTGCAATTTACGCCGTTCTCATTTAAATTAGCTAGTAGTTTTGAGTGTCAGGTTGGTTTTACTCCAAGACACCAAAGATACTAATGATATGAAAAGCAATATAACTAATAAATAGGTTCCCTATTTTTCTATACGTTAGCTAGTATGCTAGTTTTTCTGTGTAGGTTATTTTTCCATAATACATGTATTTCTTCGCACATTTTCACGATCTCAAAAGAAAGAATTATTGAACATGACACAAAATTCCTTCATCTTGAAAGTGTGTAAATTAGTATCTATTAATTTTACAGAGATCAACGAACAAAACGAAGAGACCGTTTGTCTATTCACTTTGCCACAACAACGGTTGAGTAAATCTGTTATCGTTGCCTCAGAGAGTCAGAGTAGCAACAGCCGCTCCAGCCGCCGAAATCGGGTCCCTTGTGGCTGGAGGTGCTAATAGGGCGGTTTGAAGCTCTTGCATCGTAATCGAATGCAAATTACAACTTCCCGGGAGCGCCCGTGCGGCCGGCGCGCAGCCAGCTCCCGGAGTTGCGGCGCTCGCGGATGAGGCCAGATGGGTTGGGAAGAAGCGCGAGATGATGGCGTGGGGAGGAAGGGCGAGGGGATGATGGCGTAGGGAGGAAGGGTGAGAAGATGAAGGAGTAGGGAGGAAGTACGAGGAGATGAAGGCGTGGGGAGAAAGGGCGAGGAGATAAAGGCGTAGGGAGGAAGGGCGAGTACATGAGAGCGTGGGGAGGCAGAACGAGGAGATGAAGGCGTAGGGAGGAAGAGTGAGGAGATGATGGCGTGGGAAGGAAGGGTGAAAAGATGAAAGCGTGAGGAGAAAGGGCGAAGAGATGATGACGTAGGGAGGAAGGGTGAGGAGATGAAGGCATGGGGAGAAAGGGCAGGAGATAAAGGCGAGGGTGACAGGGCGAGGAGATGAAGGTGAAGAGAGGAAGGGTGAAGAGATGATGGCGTAGGGAGGAAGGGTGAAAAGATGAGAGCGTGGGGAGAAAGGGCTAGGAGATGATGGCGTAGGGAGGAAGGGCGAGGAGATGATGGCGTAGGGAGGAAGGGCGAGGAGCTGAAGGCATGGGAGGAAGGGCGAGGAGATTAAGGCGGAGGGAGGGAGGGCGAAGAGCCGAAGACGTGAGGTACGAGGAAGGGGGTGAAGAGTTAGGGTGGGGAGCTGACGCGGATTGAAATGTTGATGGCTCTGGATGAGCTACAGAATGTCACAAGCATCTTCCATTTCCTTCTCCAGTCGACTACTCGCCGACTTCATGTCGGAGAGAAATAGCAAAGGTTCGTTTCCGAGAAAATTATAGATTGTATTTTAGTTTTGTCACTCTTCAAAGAAATTCACGACTCTCCTTCTTGTTTGCAAGAATGTCTGTATTTCAAGAAAGAGTCCGCTTTTCGCGCACTTAGTTCAATTAACTGCAATCCACTTTGCATGCATCTGTAAGAACCTCTGACCGGTTCGCGTCGATTCCTCGAGCCTTTTCCTTGTTGATTTTCGAGAACTACCCATTTCACCTCGTTCCTAGGAGCGCATGACAAATGAATAGGTCTCTTATGTTATCTGTTTGTGGCATGGAATGGGAAAACGAGTGAGAAACAACTACCAGACGAGGGATAAGAAAAATGTTAACGTTGTGCTGAAGAACTGAAGAAGACCGGTGAAAGGATGGTAAGGAAAACTCACCCATCAATGAGAAAATACAGTAGAGCTAAAAAAGGACATCACCTCGCTCACAGTTGTAATCTGCAATATAATCGTGAAAATACGCCACTTGATTTGAAAAATTTGAGTGAGTTATGAAGGTAATGGAATCGGAAACATCGTACAATCTACACAAAATATATGATTACAGATTTCTACTAATTTTTGCGTAAAATTTGAAAGATCAGTAAAACACAGAAAATACAGAACTCCCAATTTCTTTAGGCGGTACTGTACATTAGACTGAAGTTAGATATTAGAACAAGGCTGTAATGCAAATTTGTCTAGAAGAACCAAATATAAAGTGTGATGGTGGTGGTGTAAAGGTAAGTGGAGGTAAAGTCAAAATTGCATAAAAATTAGAGTATTACAGCATAATATTTTTGAAAGCACCCAAATAACCACAATACTCATAGTTATGAAATAATGAAATCGTGATCAGGGAGTGTATGCTATTGAAGGATTCCCTCCAAACTGAAAGTTGCACGGCACCAGAAGGGCTCTAGCCGCAGGCGATGGGGTGAGGGAAATGAAGGAAAGGTGGAGTGCAGGGAGCAGAGTATGAGGGGCGCCAGTGACAAACAAGAAGAGGCCAAGCGGGCTGCGTACAGCGACGGGGAGACTCCTGTGGAGATGCGCGGCTGCGAGGAGGCGCAGAGGGAGGCCGGAGCATCGAGCCCATTACCCGCGGCTCGGGTGGCAGCGAATGTAGGTCAGCGGCTGTTTGCGGCGCAGCGCCACGGCAGCGGCGGCGGAGGCGGCGCGGGGGCGGTACGGTAGCTCCGCGGGGACCGGGCGGGGCGGAGACGTCTCGGGGACGGTGGCTTGGGCGGGGCGGGGCGAAGCGGGGGCGGGGCGAGGGCGAGGCGGGGCGAGGCGGGGGCGGGGCGGGGGCGGGGGGCGCGAGGCCGGTGGTTGGGGCGGGGGCGGAGGTGGACGCCCGCGGGCGAAAGCGCGGGGCGGGGCGGGAGCGGAGGCGGATCTGCTTTCAATTCCCCTTGAAAACGGATCTGCATCACTTTCCAGGATTTAGACGGCGCGCGGCGCGGCGTGGGGCGGGGCGGGGCGGAGACGGCGGGCATCACGACATCGGGCGACACAAGAGCGCGAGGGAGGAAAAGCCCCGTGAAAGCCAAGTGGAGCCCAAATCCCCGCGGCTGCGAGAGGCAGGTAGCGCAGCGAATCACACGGCCAAGAGGGCCCGCCTCGCCTCGCCTCTCGCCCCGCGTCTTGCCTTACCCGTTCCCTGTCCACGTCCCTCGCCAGGCCTCGCCTCTCGCCTTCTCCCTTGCCTCACCACGCCCCTTGCCTCTCCTCTCAGCACGCCTCGTCCTTTGCCCGTCGTCTCGCCACTCCTTTCGTTTCGCCTCTCGACTCGCCTCTCACCTTCTCCTTTACCCCTTGCATCGCCACGTCCCTCGCCACGCTCGCCTCGCCTCTCGCTCTCGCTTTCGCCTCTCGCTTCGCGTCCCGCCTCTCGCCTCTCCCCTCTCGCCAAGCCTCTTACCTTGCCTCGCGTCTCGCCTTTCCTCTTGCCTCGACTTGCCTCTCACATCTTGCCTTGCCTTTCGTCTAGCCCCTAGCGTCGGGTCTTGCCTTACCCGTTACCTCTCCATGCCTCACCTATCGCCTCTCGCTCGCCTCTCGCCTCGCCTCTCGCCTCGCCTCTCGCCTCGCCTCTCGCCTCGCCTCTCGCCTCGCCTCTCGCCTCGCCTCTCGCCTCGCCTCTCGCCTCGCCTCTCGCCTCGCCTCTCGCCTCGCATCTTGCCTGACCACGCCTCGCCTCTCCATGCTACATCTTGACCTTTAGGCAGGGCAGAACTGCTTTCGTTGTGTAGAAGCAACTCCCTGAATGGCATGGTTTCTTTAGTCCTTTATTTCATATAAATGTTACAGATAATAAATAACGAACGAGAACCTCGATAATGTGATATGAATTCACGATAGTGAGTCAATTGATTTCCAGAAGTTTCCACTACCCTCGAAAACAGATAGTGAATTCAATTACAGCCTTTGGTTCCGATCCATTACATTACAAATAAACAGTAGATAATTCTGTTCTAATGAATCTTCATTTCGGCTATAGAGAATATAGTAGATGCAGTTTTCTGGGAAAAGTGCTTCGCCTCAGGACTGCAAAAGCCAATAGCAATTTGAGGGCCTCGTGAGTTAGACAGGAAATTTTGTCAGGAAAGTATTGTGTAGCATAAATGTGTGTACAGGAATTGCAAACGGCGCTTGCAGCAGTAGTCGATGGCCAATCCTTACGATAACATTTATAATTTCCAATATAGGATTTTTCTCATGAGAACATATCTTCTCAGAAGGGAGGAAGTGAATCTCCATTGTGCCATTCATTGACATGTAACCCACACATCTAACACTCATAAGTATCACATGTACCACTTAACCCTTATTCTGGCATCCGGGATCCATTGGACCCAGAAGCAAAATTTTCAATATTTTTCGTGAAAACTACTCAAAGTATTAGGAAGTTTTTTTGTGACTTTGTTTGCCACGGAGTTTTTTTAATTGTTCCCGCAACCTTTTTACGAAAGAGTTACTGAATAATAAATAAAAATATATTTGTCTTTTTCAGTCGCATCCGGGAAAGTGTGGTGCATTGGACTCAGACCTCTTCATCTGCGTGTAATACTGCATTTTCTGGTTTTGTTTGGTCGATTATTTGACTACTTCGTGCTCAAGGGACGGATGGATGTCGGTTTGCGCAATATTTTTTTTTATCAGAAGATATCGGACTCTACCTGTGAGCGATTATAAGATCGATGCCTACGTAAAACGCGCTTGTGAGTAGTGTCTGCATATGGTTAACTGTATTGATTTATTCAGCAATCCCTTATCAGAATGCTGAGTTAAACCAAATTTTTCCAGCTTGGTCTCAAGGACCTGGAAGGTAAACAGGACTGTCTCGAGTGCCGGAGTAGGAGCTCCATACAACAATTTGAATGCTGAAAGTTGTCCCTTTCAGAAATCCTGAGGCGGCACGCCTTCGGCCGCTCTGCCCTTTGGGGATCTTGCGCTATTGAGCGACGCTGCGGAGAGAGAGGACGCGAGACGAGACGGCTCGACGCAGCGCAGAGGCCTCGTGCGTTGGCTTTCGCAAGCGGTGGTCGTCTCGCTGTCCGTTTTGAGCTGACACGTTGGAGAGGGAACGTCGAAAGACAACACGGAGCACTCATCTCGCACGGGATTACACTTGTACTACTTTTTTGAATGTGGGTGACAATAGTCACATTCAAGGTGGCGATGGTGTAACGGTTAGCGTTTCGGACTATTATACCCACGTTCGAGGGTTCGTACCAGATCACAGCCGTGGAGAGCGAAAAAATCCTTCGTACGCCTACCTTCGGAGGGGAAGTAAAGTCGGCTGTCCCATGTTAGTAGATTTACTTGCACGTAAAAGATCCTCAAGCCTAAATGACGCCTCTGAGCTAAATTCAAAATCGCCTGTTTCGTCGCCCAAGGAATACCTTCTTTCTCCGCTAGTTGGTGAAAGGAGTGTAACGAAATTTGCCTGGTCAGACGGAAGAGCAGGCATCATGGCCCGAGTCTCACCACGTAAAATAAGGCAATTCAATTCAATAGTAAAGATAATAATACACAACAATAATAAAATCTCCGAACAATAACTCTAATACTATTGTTACTGTTACATGAAATGGTAAAAATATGCGTATTTAAGACTTTTATTATTTTGAGGATAATTATTACTGAGAAACTGTAATAAGTAGAACCATTTCTGGATACAATTGACAGATTACGGTTTGCTATCTTTACGGAAGATATACGTTCCGTTTTATTGCTTTGGCGTAAGTGTATATGATTATTTTAGGTCCTAGGTGTAATTGCCTTGCAAATGTGACCACGAAGCGGTCAACACATATCACTTACAGGCTAACAGCAACTAAACTGCCGCTGAACAAAACACCCGAAAAGGTTTTCTGAAAAGGTGCGCGCACGCGAGTTGCCCAAGAATCACAAAAGAAATTCTCTCGTTTAGGAATGCAATAAATCATATATTTTATCAAAAATAGTCGTCACGAATTCTGCAATAACGTATTGGAATATAGTACACACGGTGCAACAGTTCTTTACAACAAAGAATATTAAAGCAGTTGCCAAAGAATATTAAAGCAGTGATTATCAAATATTTAATGGCCTCTTTCTTGAAGCCTTGAATTGGCATGGCAGCCGTGTCGTAAGCAGTGAAGCATTAAGTGTGAGATTTCAGTCGGTTCGCGCTGTAAGAATAACAGAGGCTGAATAACAGAATCAAATTTTTGCATTTTCCCATGTAATTCGAAAACATTTCGTTGTTTTGGATTTTTCCCACGTTCCAGGGCATCTAATGAAATCACAGAGTTCTCTCGCGTGGTCGGAGGTTTTCTTTCAACTTCTGCGCGCATTCCAAATCGGAAATGAATTGTATGAGCTGCGTGAGACAAATCTGAACTAAATTACAAAATTTCGGTTCAGTGGAAGAAAAATAAAGGTAATATTTGACATGACCAATGAGTAAAGAGATTGAGATCATAGGAAATGCTCCTAAACTCGCGTTATTTGTAGAAAGACCGTTAGACCGAATAATTTTTTTGTAGAAGTCGCTATACATGAGGAATCTCCCCTGAAATAACGTGTACGAAGTGATTATAAAACCCGTAGAAAAGCTCAAGTACGAGACGAAGGAAATTTTAACTAATTTTGTATTTACTTGTTTATTTAAATGTATAAGTCAACAGCTACATTTATAAGCAAATTGGCGTTGACAGGAAATTTTTAATCACGGCCATTTCCCAGCAAGGAAAAAGAGTGAAGTCGGTAAATAATATTTTCCTTAAGTGTAGAGAGATCACTATAAGAAGGGAACGCCTTCGTTGGCAACATAACTGCAGGTTATGTCCATACACGCATTTTGTCAGTGCGTTCATTTCATTTGTAAATGGGTTCTTCACTATCTGTTGGAATGTCATCGCTCTGCCATGACGTTCATTTGTTTCCAGACCTGTCAATGTGGTCCATTCGTAGAGTAACTGTTCTATACCCTGAGCATTTTGCATAGTGCTGTATATTGGTTTTAACCCTTAACTGGTGATGTGCGGTCTCTGAGACCGCTGAGGAAAAATTAATGCGTATCCTTCCTTTCGCTACATCGCCAGTAGTGACTTTTCTTTCCACTTCGAATGTGCATTGCAAATTTTTTATTAATGGATAATTTTCGTGCAACAATGCATTATCGTATTTAAATGATGTTTTTTAATGTAGTGAATAATATTTCAATCCATTCAGCAAATTCTTAAGGTACTTTATAGTGAAGAAACCGTATGGAAGAAATTATAGCCAGAAATTTACTCAGCGAGAAATAAATAATTATATTAGTTTCATTTTACATATTAAGAACAAATCCTTTTATTTTTTGTTTATTGCAGCATTGTTAACGTGAAAAAATTGTCAAGTCAACATGAAATGGAACATAATTTGCCTAAAACTTTTGGGGTCCCACAGACCGCACGTCACCGGTAACAAAAGTTCGAAGGCGCGTCACCAGTTGGGTTAATATGTGGGTTACAAACTTTTTTACCCAGATGTACTCAATTTAGATGAATACACACATACACACATAGAAGCTTTGTGTGGGGGAATGGTAGAGGCCATGCAGATTTCTTTCCGTCAGCGTGTGGGAGTTGGGCCCGGGCGCAGGTGGGGGGCGGGGCGGGGCGAGGGTGGGTGGGGCGAGGGGGTTGCGTGCGCGGGGAACAATGGCCGGGGACGCTGCGCCGCCCTTCGCCGCCCCCGCGCACAATGGAGACAACCATTTCCTACTCGCCGCCGCCGCCGCCGCCGCTGCTCCTTTAAAGTAACGCAGCGGACAAAAGACTCGCGAGCCGCGCACACGGCGATGCGTAGAGGGCGCGCAGCGCGGGCGGGGAAGAGGAAGAGGAAGCGGAGGCGGGGGCGGCGCCGAGGGCGCAAAAGGGCCACGCTGCTTTTGAAGCGGATCGGACTGCTAGACCCCAGTTCGCGGTTTCAAACCCGATCCACGCCGTGGATTTTTAGACACTAGCTTGTCAGCTAGGTCGCATTCAGTCGCTGGCTGGGGAGAGTTTTAGCGGCGGGCTGCTTTGATCGCTAGCTTTCCGTGGTTCCTCCGATCAACACCAGGCGAACACCGGAGCAGAACCGTAAGAAAAGGGCCACAGACCGCGTGATATTTCATTCCTTTTCGTTGTCTTATACTCACCCTTTACACACACACACACATTGACACTAACATGAAACAGGTGATGTGAATAATATGCTAGGCCGCATTTCTGATGAAATTGAAATATTCGTGTATTTCGCCGCGCTATGGATGTATCTAGATGTTGGGTTTTTTATTTTAAGGATTTACTGGAAGATGGCAGTGATATTCGTAAATTAATGTTCTTTATCCGTATGCGGAGAATGCAATTTCTAAACCTTTACTTTCACTTTTCTCAAACATTAAGAATTGTGGCAAAGCATGTAATTGCCCCGAGGTCATCATTTCATGTAGATGGTAGTCTCAAACTGAATTTTTTTCTCTGTGACACGAAACGTCAGTTAATATTACTTAGATTTTTGTTAAATATTAACCATATTTGTAACATTGTATATTATTTTTGTAGTGAATGTGTGATCACATACAAATATAATTTTTAAGTAATTACTCAATAATTCTTATATAAATGAATAATTAAATAAATCGTGCCATATAAAGGAAGGTAACAAACGATGACCGTAGGCCTTTTGGGAAGGCCACGGCCCCCATGCCTGTCCCCTGGATCTGCCCCTGCCTACAGCTGTGTGGTTGGAGTGGAAGAGACGTCGGCGGACGAGCTGCAGCGGCGGTGCGACCGTCTTCGCGACTGCTGGAGCAACAGAGGCGAGGCGGGGCGCGGCGAGACGGGCGGGGGCAGGTCGGGGGCGGAGCGGGGTGGGGGCGAGTGAGTGGGCGGGGGTGGGGGTGGGGCGGGAAGCGGGGCGGGGCGGTGGCGAGCATGAAGGTGGCGGAGCTTGGGCGGGACGGGGGCGAGATGGTGGCGGGGGCGGAGCGGGGTGGGGGCGAGTGAGTGGGCGGGGGTGGGGGTGGGGCGGGAAGCGGGGCGGGGCGGTGGCGAGCATGAACGTGGCGGAGCTTGGGCGGGACGGGGGCGAGATGGTGGCGGGGGCGGAGCGGGGTGGGGGCGAGTGAGTGGGCGGGGGTGGGGGTGGGGCGGGAAGCGGGGCGGGGCGGTGGCGAGCATGAAGGTGGCGGAGCTTGGGCGGGACGGGGGCGAGATGGTGGCGGGGCCGGGGCGAAGTAGAGAGCTGGACGGAGCGGGCGGGGCGGCACGGGGCGGGGTAGGGACGAGGAGGGGGCGGGGAGGAGGCGGGGGCGGGGCGGGCGGGGCAAGGCGGGTTTGGGCGGGGGCAGGACGAGGGCAGGGCAGGGGTAGAGGCGGGCCGGTGGCGGGGCCGTGGCTGGGTAGAGGGCGGTACGCGGGGGCGGGGCGTGGGCGTGGGGCGGTGGTCGTTAGAGAGGGCGGCGCGCCGTGTGTCTGCGAGATAAAGGGCGCCGTGCGGCGGGCGCAGCGCAGGGCTGCGGGTGCGGCCGCGAGGGCGAGGCGAGGCGAGCGCCGCATTGTGCCGCGTGGCTGCTCGCGCGCTCGCTCTCTCCGCCCCCGCACACGCAGATGCCGCTACGTAACGAGCGCGCCGCGGCCTCCGGGGCGACACCGGCGCGGCGCCCGCAGGCGCTCCGCAGGGCGGGGGCGAGGAAGAGGACGAGGGAGAGGACGAGAGCGAGGCCGGGGTGAGGGCGAGGGCGATAGTAAGGATGTGTGCGTGGGTGAATGCGACAGCGAAGGCAAGGGCGAAGGCGAGGGCGAAGGCGAGCGCGAAGGCGAGGGCGAAGGCGAGGGCGAGGGTGAAGGCAAGGGCGAGGGCGAGGGCGAGGGCGAGGGCGAGGGCGAGGGCCAGGGCCAGGGCCAGGGCCAGGGCCAGGGCCAGGGCCAGGGCCAGGGCCAGGGCCAGGGCCAGGGCGAGGGCGAGGGCGAAGGCGGTGAAGGCGAGGGCGAAGGCGAGGGCGAGGGCGCAGGCGAAGGCGAGGGCGAAGGGAAGGCGAGGGCGAGTGTGAAGGCGAGGGCGAGGGCGAGGGCCAGGGCGAGGGCGAGGGCGAGGGCGAGGGCGAGGGCGAGGGCGAGGGCGAGGGCGAGGGTCAGGGCCAGGGCGAGGGCGAGGGCGAGGGCGAGGGCGAGGCGGCAGACGAAGTTTGGGAGTCTTGTCTCTCTTATCAGACCGACTCAAAGCTGAGGGTCGCAAACTGTTGTAGATGGGTCTTGCTGTCGCCGAGGTCCGAGGGTGCGAGTCCCGGCGGGGATTGTGATGCTGCAAAGGTAGGCTGGAGTCAGCAGCTGTCTGGAGGAGAATTCCAGTGTTCAGCCATTCTGATTGGTAATTTTCTGAGGTTTCATTAAAATATCCAATTTATTACTTTGACCCTTCGTATATTCACATCTACCAACCAATAGATAGCAACGAATATCAATGAAGGCGTAACCAACGATTTGGAAGATCAACGTAAATCTGTATTTGACAGCCTTCATTTCTCATTTCTATTTTCCATGTGCATTTCCCGACTTGCTTGCGTAGTGGGTGACGTGATAGTTCCTTCGCTGCTTCTTCCGTGTGTGATGCAGCCACGAGGCTCTCCTGCGCGGGCGCCGAGACCCAGCCCGCCCCCCACCCCCACCCCTCGCCCAGACATCTGGCAGCCACCGGCGCGCCCGCCCCTGCCCCGCTTCCTTACGGAGGATGAGGGAACTCAGCGGACATCACCGCACAAGCGCAGCCAATGTGGACTGATCTGCAGCGATATGAGCATTCGCCTCAGCAGCTTCCTGAAAACTGATTGCAACCCTACATCAATGGAAATTGTTTATTTATGTAAACTAAATAACTTTTAGGAATTAACATTAAGTTTATTTGGCGAACATTATCTTGGTAGGGACACTCCCTAACATTGTTACAATCCATTTCGCACAGTACTGTATATTGGTTTTAATATGTGCGTTACAACCTTTTTGCATGAATGTATTCAATTTAAATAAATCCACCCCCACGCCGCATAGCCAATGTGGACTGATCTGCGACGTTATAAGCACGAGACGGGATCTATGAACTGTGGCCTGACTCGGAAAACTCTGTCATATCCGAGATCGCTTCATACCAACCCGATCAATGGGCGAAGTATATGCGACCGAAGCACTTCCTGGAGGAAGAGAAATCTGAGACTGTAAAATGAGACTAGAAACTTTGTATTTCTGCACTCGCAATGCGCGCGCCAGTTGGCTGAAGTCATTCTGAACCTCTGTTCTTTCTCTTTATACTGCAGGATTGGTCGTAGATGCTCGTAGGGTAGGGATTGTCACTCCGCAGTGGCGTAAACGTATAATGCACTTCTCGTGTGTTCACAAAGCTGCACAAATGAAGTTTGCCGTGAACTGTGGCTCGTTTATAATTTTCACCTGGGGAAGACTTCGGCCAATCTGCGACTCTCTCGTGAGCTGGGCACGTCTGCAAATGTTTCCTGTGGCTGCCGAAAGGTTTGATCCATTCCCACGGAATGATAGATTCACAATTATTTTATTCCCGAGTAAATTCAGCGTGACATGGATAATTATCATAGATAATTTTTATTCAGTGTACCTCCGTGTCTCTAATTACATCTGCTGACTATTTCTTTGGGTCGCCTCCAAAGCAAGCGAAACTTCTAACTTCTTCTCCAAAGCAAGCGAAATGTTTAAGAATCAATTTCATCATGAGCGGGAATTAAGATATTCAAGCATATTCAATCTTTAAGATCACGCTGAATATAACAAATATTCGTCCCAAATAGTGCATGAAAAGTAGGGGTGTAGGAAAATGTAAGATCTAACGAATACAGAGAAATATTTTTATTTAAACTTGAAGCAAGTTAATTTCATCGCATGCTGGAAAACAGAGCTAAATAAATCCGTAATTCCCAAGGAAAAATCGGTAGTACAGTTGACTCCGATTATAGGGAACTCAGATACAGTTATAATGAACTTAAATCACTGATCCCGTTTCACTTAGATTACAAATAAGCGTAAGAATATCCGTTTAGAGTGAACCTGCAACTCGGCTATAATAAACGTAGAAAGTACAACACCCTGGAAATGAATTCTTCTCTGGAAAATAATATATCGCCTCAATTCCACCAATTCCAACACCAGGAAGCTTGGAAAAAATATCGTCGGTCAAAGCTCATAATCGAATTAGTCAACCCTGAGGTGGAGATAGCGGACCTGGAAAGGAGACCCTACTGATGACCTTTTGTCATTCAGTTTCACTGCGGAAACAGTCTTGCGCCCCTGGCGGCGGCGACACGCGATTGCTTGCTTCAGTTCCAAGTTTGATGTTTCTTGATATTCCGCGGGGCAAAACGCGTTACGTTCTGCGCAGATGAAAGGAAACGCGCAACTGCCATAACCCCACAACCTGGCAACTGCCACAACCTGGCAGTACCCGCCGTGCCGCGCGGAAAAGCGACCAGTGCCATTAGCTTAGCCGTTTGCACCATTCTGCTACCGAAAGGATCTCGTATGTGGTTAGGCGAGTGAAACAGTTCAAGAGGCATTGAAGGGTGTCAAGAATGCAATACGATACTTACAGGCAGAGGACAATGAAAATTCAATCAAGTTTGGAGAGAGCACGAACTCTGGGGAAGGATCTAGAGAAATTACAACTGAAAAATATATGAGGCAAATAATTGAAAATAATATTTTAAGGACAAATAAAGATATTGAAATTTTATGTCCATGCTGTTAATGAATTTTGCTGCACCTCTGTATTAATAAAATCAATAATTGTGGAGAAATGCTATTTAATTTTGACATCATCGGATACAGTGAATACAGTGAACCAAAACTGTTCGTCCCCACAAGTTCACTGTAACCGGAGTCGACTGTACTCTGAACCGACTGATAAATTATATGAAACTGAGGAGCCTGGGGCAGTAACAAGATTAATCACACTAGCCATACCTGGCTTTGCGCTCTAAATAAATGTTAATGCAATGAAACCGACTGTACCGGCCATCTCGATTAAGCTGTCACCTCCACTAACCACCATTTTTTTAACATTGATTTTTCCATTAAAGACGTGTAAATATTTCCTCTTTCCGCCGGGCTAAGCGGTCAGTGGGCAGGCACATTTCTTCGATTGACCTTTGTTAAGCGGTCACCTCAAGCGATTTTCAACTCATTATAAGAAGGAGAAATGGAAAATAAAGGAGATTCCTGCTGATGTAATATCTTCCTACGACGGACGCATTGTCAGATTACTTCAATAATGACAGAGTCGCTCATGTCGCAGAAGAATTAATTTCAGTTTCAGATAATAATAGATGTTTTTAATAAATATCTGTTAGCGAAATAACAAAGCGTTCGTTTCTCCCTTCCATTTCACAAGCATTCATATGGTTCGCTGGTTCTTCTCTTCTGTTGGACTCTGCAAGGACTCACGGAATACTCCGTGAGCGCGCATCCGATCTAAAGGTTATCCGGTTACTCTTTCGTCAAATGGCACTGCTGAGAAATATCTACAGCATATGAAATGCAACTTCGAGCCTAATTTGGTTCATTGATTGGGCCAAGTCGGAAAGTGAGTTTCTCGACTAAGAGAATAAGGGACAAGTTAACGATGAGTTTTAAAGGGGTCAAGAAATGGCAAGGAAGAGGACGAAAATATTGCATACGGTCCGTGGAGCCTTTGTTAAAGTACGTCTCCGGGATTCGCCTGGTGTTGACCGGAGAAACCACGATCAGAACACCCGGCAGCTACAACTCTCCTCGAGATAGCGACTCCACTCGACCCAGCTACCTGGTTAGAGTCGAAAATCCTGCCAACGTCGTGACTCGAACCTAGGACCTCCCGGTGAGAGGCTCTGCATTACCAGAGCGCGCTTGGTGGCCGCGAACGAGGCGGCTGGTGGACGCGGAGAGCGACATCTGGGCGACGCCGCAGCGAGCGACTCGGGCGGGCGCGGCGGGGCGGGGCGCGGCGGGGCGGGCGGGGGTGGCTGCGCGCCCTGAAAGGCGAGTAATTCCGGAGACACGTTGCGCCTAGGGGCGGGTGAGGGGCGGGGGGCGGCGGGGAGAGGGGCGGGGGGCGGCGAGGCGAGGTGCACCGCAAACACTACACGTCGCCCGCGCTGCCGCCGCCGCCGCCGGCTTTTGTCTCTGGCCCCGGGGGACGCGAGCGCGCGCGCGGACAACAGGCAGAGAGCGGAATTAAAGAAACGGCCCTCAGCCCCCAGCCCCGCCCTCTCAGCCGCTGGCGGGATTGTCGTCGAGACAATCGGCGCCCCTCGAGCCGCGCGGCGCAGCGTCTCTTCAAACACGCCCTCGTTGCGACAGCCGTCGCCGCACCAGCGCCTACCACCGGCTAGGCCTTCACCCCGGACGGTGGCGGTTTATTCATTTGTTACTCATTCCGAGCACGTCAACTGCTAAGGTCATTAGTCCTGTAAGTGTAGTGCGTATTTTTCCTAGGGCGGTGGAGGTGATCTTCCCCTGCTGGATGGCGATATCCTGCGCCGTCCTACTGTCACGACTAGCTAGGTTCTCCCCACCAGCGAGCACGCCCCAGACGGACAAGCTTTAAGCCCCTGACCGGTCTCCCGGCGTGTGTGGTAGGGTATCGCGCGTAAGTGTACGTGTGTGTGTGTGTAAAGGGTGAGGATAAGTCAAGGAAAAGGAGGGAGAGATCGCGCGTGGTCCGTTTGCCGTTGTTAGGGCATTCGCCTGTTATTGATTGGATGCCTGTCAGGCATTCGCCTGTTATTGATAGGAGAAAACACGAAAAAACTACCGAACAGAACAGCCGGCCGCTAGAATTTTCATTCAGACAGCGAGCGGATTCGACCTCGCTCTCTAGCTAGTGTCGAAAATCCTGCCTAGGACTCCCGGTCAGAGGCACTGCAGTGACATCAGCCCCCTCCCCCGGTGCGGAGGCCAGCGCAATGCCGCCCCTGAGCCGCGCCCTCCGCCCTCCGCTTCCCTCATCTGCCTCGACGCAGTCGCCGCGCATTGTCCTCTCGCGGGCGCCCCGGGGCGCCTCCTCCGCGGCCCCAGAGGTCGCTGCCCGCGGGCTGCCCTGGCGCTGCGCTGATTGTCTCCAGCCCAATGAGACCCCCCCCCTCCCCCAGCATCACCAGGCGACTCCCCCTCCCTCGATGACACAGGGACAATCCCAAGACGCCCGTTTCCATTCGGTGAACTATTGCCACTATTTCGTCACACAGCGACATCAAATATTGTAGTTCATGTTGACACATTTCATATATTATTTATAGCACTATACAGTCATGGCTCCCTTTCCTAAGGGAATCACTGGAAACGAAAAAGATGACTTAACTGCTAAAAACGCAACTCATTTATTGAACGCTGACCAGCATATGCATGGTTCTTTAAATGATTTATTTGTTTATTTATTTGTCAAAAAAACAGTAAAAACTGTATATGACGTGTGGGGAAAGAAATTTATCTGCGCACATTTCCTTGAGGGCCAGAATTTTATTAAACTTTATAGGAACTTTAAAAAAACTTTATTATTAAGGTATGGGTCACTAGTGGAAAGCTTCAACATCCAAACTCCATGTTGTACGAAAATCTTAACAGACTCAAAAATCCCAAATAAATGCATTAAAAAGAAAAGAAGTTATTATTACGAGATTAAGAATTGGCCATTCTTCCCTCATCCACTCCCATTTAACAAAAAAATCGTCCCAGACACATGTTCAAAATACGGAGGAATGTTTTCATCATCTCACATTATCCTTGAATGTTTGAACCTCCAAACCCTGAGAAACTCTCTTGGCATCAAAAATGATATACAAGAAATACTTAATTTAATTTAAGGTTGCAAATCAATGTTAAACTATCCTAACATTGCTAGGCTTGATAAAATTATTTAGATTAACTTTGAGTATAATTCTGTGTTTTATAATTATGATTGTTATAAGGTGTAATAACTATTATTGATACGTAAATTAATAGTGGTCGCCAATGATAGTTGTTTATAAAGCGACCTAAAATATATAAATTTAAAAAATAATTTTTTTGTATTCGTTCGACCCAAGCGAATATTTCGCACTTTTATAAATCGTTGTGCAACTGACTTGCAAAGAAGGTTGTACTATTCGCCGTTTAGTTTATTTTTTTAATGTTTGTTGGTGATGACTAAGCTGCAGATTTATTATATATTATTGTCTTATTTTTATGAAATTCTCATTCATCATTATTCTGGCAAATCCTTGTAGAAATCCTTCCTTGTCAGGTAAATGTGGACAAAAGAGGGTGAATCACAATCGTCATCTTTAGCTTTTCATTAAATGTATACTAATGCTACACATATCTTTTTTCTCACCTTTAATTTAAACATAATTGAAAACCTTGTATGATTTTTTTATATCGCTATGCATAACACAAATGTTACTAGTGGTGCTACAACAGTACATATTTTCTCGTATTATTTCTAAAAACATTTCAAAATTTGCAAGTTTCAAATATTCAGAGACGTCGATGAAAATGAGACTTGCGCCATTATTTTAAGCGATCCTTGTTCTATTCGTGGGAAAAAAATGACGAATATTGTAACGGTTTTTGAGATTTTATTATAACTTGCATTAATTTCAGGCAAAAATTAAGCAAAAAACCACTCGTTCTTTTAAAATTATACATAATATCTTTTAAGATCTCAACGGATTTAATTTAAGACAAAAATCAATGTATTTAATATTGTACTTTTGCAATATTAACTTTTCTCAATTTTTGAATATACATAAAGTTCGCACAAGAATAGGACCGGCACCAATTTTTATACTGCCCTTTGATTCATACAAGGAGAAAATTTCAAGGAAACGTTTTGTAGCCCTTATAGAGAAAAAAATTGTTATCATTCTAAGTAAAAAATAATTCTACTATCAGTGATTTTGCACGTGTTTCGTGATTCGAAGTGCCTGCGCTGTGGTGGTAGGAAAACGGAACATTGACTTATCGATACTTGTTCGATTTCTCTGTACTATACAGGATAAAAAAGTGCAATTTTTTAAATTTTTGATAAAGGATGATTGAATGTTTGTCAATAAATACGAGAATAGGCACTATTTAGGCATTTAAACACGCAATAGGCATTTATTAGTGAAACAGGCATTTATAGGCACTATAAAATTCGCCTATAATGCTCCTAATGCCTCAAAATGATTAAGTAAAACGAAAGATTGCGTTTTCCGTTGAAGGGAAAAATAGGCAAATAGGCAAAATTCCGAAGCTTAGTGGTAATTTTCAGATATTTTCAATGCAGTTTCACTTCCTTCCAGAAATTCCTTTATATTTTGAGTATAGGTTTCAAAAGTATTACAATACAAAGTAGTGTAATCCTTTGTAAGTACTGAAGTGGTGCAACATTTTAATTGTCCAACAAACACTTTTCCAAACGAATACACGTATTGTGGGTCCTGGCAATGAAAGTGTGAACAAACCTTGTTTCTACTCCTTCACATGTAGTAAATTACTTCGTCTATCTCGTTGTGCAGTCAGAAGTCCCGTTTTGTGGATTCTTGATATCGAAAAACGCCGACATCACGTCTCTCCGTCTGTTTATCAGAACGCCTGTCCTGTCAAACCGGGAGAGACGGCTCAGTGCATTAACTGAAGTCACTGCAGTGCCTCTGACCGGGAGGTCCTAGGTTCGACTAACTCAGAATCACCTGCCAATTGTGAAATATTAAATAGCCCTGATAGGTTATAAGTAGAGGTCGGATTTTGATGATCTAAAACTTTGCCAAAAATGATCAATAAAATGCTCTTAAAATGTTTTTAAAAAAGCCTTAAAGCCAGAGAAAATGTCGTAAAATAATTTTATCAAAACCAGTTCGAATGAACAACTCCAGTTGTTGGATATGTTACTGATATAATCGAGGCCTCTTCCTTTTGTTCAAGCTGAACTCAGCTGGCAAATTTTTTGTTTGGACTGTTCTTTAAAAGAAAATCTCTGTCTTGATGTACTGCAAAATCGACCGAACTGACAATGGCGCCGATAGGACTCACAGGAACCTTAGATTACACAGTTCTCACAACGGCTGACATGACAATATATGAGCGAAGAAATCGAATAGGCTACTCAGGAATTCTGTGGTGGACATTCGTCGCATCTCGTATTGTTTCAAGCAAGTACCATTAAAATTATATTAAGATCGATGAAATCCGCGACAAAATGCATAAAAAATGACATATAGAAATGGGTAATTTCGTTTTGTCATAACATAAAGTGAATTTCTATACTGAACGGCATTGTTCTAAAGTGAAAGAAAAAAATATGACATATCATTAAAATCCACCCCCAAGTATGTTATTTATGAAGTATAAATGTTAAAGTCATGTAGACTGCATGTAGATTGCATACAAGAACCACGCCTAGACGCGAAATAATAAATAGTTTAAGGCCCAACTCTGCTTTAAACTGGTGCACATCCATCAGAGTAGCCGCCCACCTTGCCGCCCCCAAGGAGCCGCCCCCGCCGCCCGCATCGACCCGCGAGGCTCTGCATCGCCCCCCGCGGCGCACACAGCCCGAGGGGAGTCCGTCCCCCGCCCCCCCCCCCGCCACGGCTCCGGAAGGAGAGAAGCAGAACAACGGGCATCAACCTCTCCGCAATCAGGGGCCGCGCGTAATCTCCCAGACAACATGCACACACACACACACACTTCCCGTAGCACAAAGAGCGCGTGTTCACAATCGTTAATAAATATGTATGCGGCCAAACCTACACAAACAATCCAGCAAAAATACACGCGGAAATAATTACTACAGCAACAACAACAACAACAATAATAATAATAATAATAATAATAATAATAATAATAATGATAATAATATCCGGCCCCGTGGCGAACATCCCTAAAACAGTAGTGCAGTGGCGAGCTGCAGGGTCGCGGGTGCGAGTCCCGTCTCGGATATGGGTTTATTTGTATATGTATGTATGTGTGTGTGCCGTCCTTTCACCCCTCATTATCATCTTCATTATCATCTCATCTTCCATACCCCCAGGGCTAATTACCCTGGGGGATAAAAATAGATCTAGCGTAATGCTGATCCCCCTTGAGGAACTGCATGCTCAGCATGCCTGCGTGGTCCAAGACGGCCTGTTCTCAAGAAAATAATAATAATATTCAAAAGGTTATTTTACAGTTTTTCTCCTGCAGGCATCGGCTGAATTCGACCTAGCGGACCACCAAATCCTGCCACCGTCGGAAGTGAAACCGCAGGACATCTCGTTCAGAGTCACTGCAGTGATCTCCTGAGCCACTGTTGCTGGTTTGAGGCATCGAGGCGTTGTGCATTGCGTCCATGTCGACTGAAGTAGAGCAGAGTTTAGAGCAGTGGATCGGAATGCAATGCTGTGGAGTGCGACCCGGTGCAATTGTGATTAGCAGTGATTTGTCATTTTCTGTTTTACCTCTTCAATTGAAGGTCAATTGAAATCAATTCAATTTTACCTCTTCAATTCAACCTTCGTTAAGCATTCGCGAATGCTATTGAAACGCAGATTTTTGTAAACGTGCGAATAATGCTAGCTCGATGTAACACGGCTAGGCAACTCGTCATCATTTCGCCCTTCCGCGTGCATCATCAATAACTGCAAACGAATGCTCCCCAGGCGGAGCGAACGAGCGGCGACAGCGCCGCACCGCGGGCTCTTCATTCTTCGCGGAGCTGTCAGCGGCGGGGGCGGGGGCGGGGGCGGGGGCGGGGGCGGGCGGAAGGTGCGGAACGCGCCCGGCGCCAGGCACGGGCGACTCAACCACCCAACCACCCGCCCGGACCACACACGCGCCCCTCCGCACAGTGGGCTGAGAAATGAAACTCATTTCAGTCCATGACAACACGTTTTCTCACATTTTAAGGAATATACGAAAGTCTGTTATCCTGTTTAATTGTAATGGCGGTCTGAAATTTTATAAAAAAACAGATTAATATTTTTAAAATAATTTATTTATTTGTATTTTCAATCCCAGTTATGGTCTTTTTAAAAAAATCGTTGAGGTTTGTTGAAAACACTTCCTAGTTACGTCGAAGAAATAAATTAATTAAAAAAATAGTGTCTGTTGTTAATATTGGCAGAAAAAATTATATTTTCTCATTTGTAATAGTAGTGACTGTTTTTTTTAATGTGTAATGTAATCTGACACTATTTTGTCGTACGTTTTCATAATAATTATGAAATCTTATATTTTTATTTACTTGTACTGTCTATTGTAATTAGGATTTCGCCCTGACGTAGTCTAGTAAATAAAAAAATATATAAACATGTAATTATTCATGTTTTGTATGCTTTTCTAATTCGGTTCTAAAGCGAGTTTTACATCGCAAACTGATGTAGCTGATTTGATTTGATTGATTGTTTCCGGGATAAGTGAATCCGGGCGCGTCAGCTGCTGAGGTCATTAATCCCTTGAATGTAGTGCATGTTTTATCGCGAGAGGATGCAGTGATCTTCCGCTGGATGGCGAGATCCGGCGCTGCACTATCTGTCGCGTCGCCTTGCGGGGTTTCCCTCAATCAAGTATCTCCCATCAGCGGGACACCGCCCCAGCCGGGATAAGCTCAAAGGCCCCGACCGGTCCCCGGGCATGTATGGTAGTGTAGTGCATGTTAAGTGCATGTTAGCATGTGTGTAAGAGGAGAGTATAGGACAAGGAAGAGGAAGGAAAGATCGCGCTCGGTTTATGGCCTCTTTGTTAGGGTATTGCTTCGACATTCGTCTGCTATTGATCGGAGAATTCGCAAGTGTCGAAAATCCTGCCAGCATAGAGATTCGAACCCCAGAACCTATAGTTCAGATGAATTTCAGCGACATCAACTGATGCTCTGAGCCACTGAAACCGGCATAAGCCGATAACAAATTACTACATCAGAAAAAATGCATCAAACGACGAACTACCTTATTTTTTACGGAAAATTAAGTTCCGTTAAAAAATAATACAACTTTTTTTGCCTTCTTGTTCCAAGGTACTGTTTTCTGTGAAAAAATCATTTAAAGCTGAAATACATAGAACTGACATGAAAATGCGACCATGAAAATGACAGCATGAAAATACCATGAAATTCACTTGTCACGAACTGCCAGATTTAAAAGCACATGCCCATGCGCCCGCAGGGATTGTAAAGACGCAATTTCTCATTTGGGTACGCATGACACATTCCATGTTTTAGGAGGTCATAAATTGTTTCTTATCACACTTATTTGCACAATTAAAAATATCAAGCGATGTGTCTAGGGTGAACGCTGGGCCCAGTTTCCGGACGCAAGCCGAAAATTCTTCTGATATTCGCAATCAATATTCTATCGCCCCATATGTTGTTCTTCCAGAAAGGTAAGGTAAGGAAATGTCTGTTAATGGAAAGAATTCAACGTTAGGTCACTCCGTTTAATTAAAGAACTGAAACTGGCTGATCTGCATGGCGAGGTGACCAGGGTGTGTGCCGACTGAGTTTCTCGGTCGGAAGGGTTGGGGGTTCGAGTCCCGCCGTGGGCATGGTTGTTTGTGCCTTGTCTTTCATGTATGTATGTTGTCACGGAAGGCCTTGAGAGTCTGCGAACCACAGGCCGACGAGCCCGCAAGTGTGTCTAGTGGGAAGGTTAATGTGTGTCCCCACAAGGGCATAGTGGATACTCAACGAGGATTATCGAAAATCGACATACTCTGAAACTGAAAAAAAATAAATAAATAAATAAAAAAAGGCGTGATATCGTATCAGTGACTACGGTTTACTGTTGCTTGGTTCTCGGAGTTCTGCCGCCCTCCCATTTCCTCAAGATGCTGAGACGGAGGACATGTCGCGCGAATGCTTTTTCTACGTCGACAATTTTCATTTTAACTACGGAAACTCCGTTGTACTAAGTACTGACAATTTTCCTGAACGTGGTCTCTTTAAAGAGGTAAATTACGATAATTGCTATTAAAGAGCTGGTCGGTGGTCGGGGAAAGAGGTGGTCTGTTAACAGAGGTATAATTTGCATTCATTGTATCAGTTTCAGGATCAGTTTCATGAAAAATCGGTCGTTCAGAAAGGCGGTCTTTTAAAAAGGTTTCCCAGTATAGTTCTTCTAAGAAAAGGTATTTCTTATTGATGATGTTTTCTGATAAGATGGTGATATTACGAAATGTATTTAACGACTCGAAGTTGATAACAGAAGTAATAATTTTGATTGGCTATAAATCTGTTATCGTCTGGGTTTACAAACATTAATCACGTTTGCTGCTTCAGCTTTGCTATGTATCGACTTAATGAGCCAAGTTTGCGGGTTCAAATCCGAACGAAGCCGTCGATTTTCAAGGACGAAAAACATCTTCGCACGCCCTTCTTCGAATGGATGTAAAGCAGGCTGTTCCATGTGGAAGATGCGTGTAAAAGATCCTCAAAACTAAAAGAAGGCCCTGAGGAAAATTCACATTGCTTGTTTCACTGCCCGAGTATCTTCTTTCTCCCCTAGTTGGTGAAAGAAGCGTAGCGAAATTTGAGTGGCCAGAAGGAAGAGCAGACCTGATGTGCTGAGTTTCGCCACGTAAAATAAGACAGTGTCAATAAGTACAATACGAGGGTAGTGGCATCTATAACTTGCAAATTCTCAGAAAATTCGTTAATTTAGAACGAATATGAAATATCCGCAGTGATTGATTCATAAAAGTGTGGGTCCCGAAACGCGCCCGAAATTGATTATTAATTTAATACAAATAGTTGCATATTTATAATATAATTGTGGCATAAGTGTTGGGATCCGATGTGTTCAAAATAAGAAGTGGGTGTAAAGTAGCAAAAGACAGACAAGTTTGGAAGAAACTTCAAATCAATATGCAAAAACTTTGATATGAAATACAGGTGTACCAACTGACATCCCCGCTTCTGCGGGAGGTCTTACCCCTCAAGATCCGATAGGCTTAAATAAATAAATAAATATAATATAATCGTATAATTGTTCCTTACCGCCCCCAGAGGTACCGGAACGCCGTTCCGTCGCGTTCCGCAGAAAAAAATGATTGATTGATTGTCCTCGATTCCGGGCGCGTCAACCATAGAATTTATTAGTCCGTAAGGACAGTGCGTGTTTTTTCATCGGGAGGTGGCGGTGACCTTTTTCACACTGGATGGCGAGATCCGGCGCCGAGCTACCGTCGACTAGCGGGGTGTTACCCTCAACCAGGTATCTTCCACCACCGGGGCACTGCCGCAGACGGAACAAGCTCTAAGCTCTCGACTGATCTCCCGGCATGTACGGTAGTGCAGGGCATTACGGCAGTACGGTAGTTTAAGTGTGTGTGTGTGTGTGTGTGAGAGAGAGAGAGGAGAGGATAGGACAAGGAAGAGGAAGGAATGATCGCGCGCGGTCCGTGGCTCGTTTGTTAGGGTACTGCTCCGGCATTCGCCTGGTGTTGATCGGAGAAAACTAGCGGAAACGGAAAACTAGCGATCAGAGCAGCCGGCCGCTAGAATTCTCCTCCAGACAGCGACTGAATTCCACCGAACTGCCAAGCCAGAGTCGAAAATCCTGCCGCCATCGCGAGTGGACCTCCCGGTCAGAGGGACTGCAGTGCCATCAGTTTCCGCACCGAGCCATCTCTCCCGGAGCCGAAATGAAGCCCTGAGCATCCGCCACCCCGAAGGAGGTTTGGTGCGCGTCGCGTCGTTCTCACACGTGAGCGCGCGCGCGTCGCAGCCCCTTGAAGCCCACTGTGCGCCGTCGACAAAGCGCCCGCTGTTCCATTGTCGCGCTCTCCTCACGCCCCCGCCCCCGCCCCCGCGCCGCCCCCGCGCGCGCTCCTTGTTCATTTTCATATTTCCGCGCCGCCCCCCCTCGCGCCCCGCCCCCGCCGCCGCCCCCGCGCCAGAGATCCGCTGCCGGAGCGCGCGCGGGCGGGTGCCGCCACGCCGTGTTATTGATCTTAATGACATATCTCGTTTCCCGGCGCGGGCGGGAGGGGGCGGGGCGGGAGCGCCCGCCGTTGTGTGCTGCCTTGTGACAAAACATAATATGACGCAGGCGCCGGGGCGGGGCGGGGCGGGGCGGGGCGGGGCGGGGCGGGGCGCGGGCTGCAGGATCTCACCCGCGCGTATTGATTCTCGAGCGGAGGAAGCGGGTGGCAGGGAGGGTGGAGGTGTCTGCGAATGTGGCGGGGAGGGAGTGGGTTCGTGCCGGTGGCTGGCGGGAGAGGGGGAACCGGGAAAGGAGAAGTGACGGGCCCCAGCGGAGCGGCGATATGGGAGTTGGGAGGTGCGAAAGGAGTTTTGTAAGGGCTGCGACTCGCGAGCGCGTGAGGTTGTTTGAGACGCTCCTGGGAACGGCGAGGTCGTGGCGAGCACTACTGCAACATCCGTATATTCTGTAAGGGAAGCAAGGGAGAGGGTCATTGGATGTTATCGGATCGTGGTGGAAAGACATTGCAATGGTCTTTGGTGAGGGAGAGGAGCACATTCTGGTGCTCCCTGGTGGTTATCAAAACTAAAAAAATAATATTATATTAATAATATTTGTATGCCGATCCGATGGCCGAAATCGCTAAAGTAGTAGTGCCGTAGCGGTCTCGGACCAAAGTATCGCGGGTTGGTGTCCCGCCTCGGGCGTGGTTGTGTTGTGTGTCTCTGTAAGCTTATGTGTGACTGTTTCATCATAATTTCAATCTATCCTCTAGGGCTAACAACCCTGGGGTATAAAAATACCCACCTTAAAGAAACATTAACGTGCACCTACCTACCCCAATAATCAAGTCTGAGCCCCAGTGGGATGCACGTATCGCGTAGACCTCTGATGGCTGATCACGAAAACAAATCAACTAATATTATATTTTAAAAAATCGATTATTGTACTGTTACTGTTAAACTGTGACATTCCACTTTTTATGATTCATTGTTATCTAACAACTTTTTTTTATCTCTTTTCGGTATTTGGTGCCTTTCTTGTATTTTGTAGTTTTTGTATTTAATACTTCAAACTCGTAATTTTTTTCTTTCAATATTGGAGAGTTTTTATGTATAAATTTCCTCGGGGTTACCACAGGTTAAAATACATTATTAATATGATTATTTTCTTAATAACATTTTCACTTGGACCTGTTACATCTCAACGTTCGTTTACAAATAACACTTTATATCACATTTCCTACATTTGTTCACTGGAATGTCTTTTAATTGTTTGCAATTATTACAAAACCACTCTCTCGTCAGAGTTAACACTTCGCACATCTTTCTAACAAGATCTATTGCATCGGCAGGCTACTCGTCACTCCCAGCAGGGTTGCCAACATTCCCCCATTTGGGAGAACAGTCCTCCATTAACGTCAATTTTCCTCTCGTCCTCCTTTGTATTTTAAATGTCCTCCTTTTGGTAATTTTTTAAGCACTTGCTGTCATTTATTTCATCAATGACTAATGTCTGCTACGTTGTATCGTAGAACAGAAAACATGAATATCCTTTTTCTGAACGCTGACACACGCACATGACACATGAATGCATGATAGTACCTCTGTCTAGCGACAAAAAAAATATGAGACGCTCAGACCATCTTCATCTGCATTTTGTTAACGAATCTTTTCACTTGAATCGCAAATGAAGAGAAGAAAGAAATGGAACTGATGTTTAATGTTGATATAAAAAGATTTTTTTTTTGCTTATGAAGTGTCCTTACATGCACATTGTTGGCAACCCTGCTGCCAAGCGCGTTCTTGCCACACAACAACCTTTTACTACGGGGCTTAGACTACCTCTTCAGTGTCACAGAATGACTCGAAATACAATGTTCTTGCATTGTGTAAACCATTTACTTCAAAATAATCTATTTACAAGAACACAAATATTTAGAACAATAAAACATCTAAAATTTCTGTAACGTCACAATCTGAGGACGCGGCAGTTGAGTCACTCCAGGGAACGGGAAGGACACGGTGTGGACAAAACGAAAGATCCAAAGATTCTATGACTCTCACCAGCAAGGTGCCACTGCGGAGAGACTTTCCTAGCGCACTGTAAAACGCATTTGTTTTGATGGTTCTTAACGGACTCAGGCCGTTAAGAGTGGCTTTCTTCGTCTGCTTGGTTGCATTAAGTGAATATAACAGTATTTCTTTTTAACCGATTATAGACAATCATGCATTTAAATTGTAATAAACTTTAAAAGTTAATAAACATAGTTTATTGAAAATATATAAAATATTTTTCTCATGTACAACATCTTAATAGTTCTACATATTGAGTTTTGAATTGTTATGTATTTTTATCTTATGTTAGTTATGTATTACTCACCTGATGACGGAGACGCAATAGGGCTCCGAAACGTGTACATTCAAGAATGTTTTAAATAAACTATGTTCGTGAACTATTAAACTTTATTCCAACTTAAGTGTATGATTGTCTATAAATCAGTGGAACCTGTTTTAAAGAAATACTGTTATATTCACTTAATGCAACCAAGCAGAACAAGAGAGCCCCTCTGCGTCCGTTAAGAACCATCAAAACAAAAATTGTTTTAGTCGACGCCGTGGCCGAGATAGCTAAAACAGCAATGCCGTAGCGATCTCGGACTGACATCTCGGTCTCGGGTTCGAGTCCCGCCTCGGGCATGGTTGTATGCGTTCGTCTTTTGACCCCCTGTCATCGCCATATCCTTTCATCCTCCTACCATAAAGTTAAATTCAATAGTGGTCGCTAATGATCTAATAATTGATGCGATCTTAACTAACAAAAAAAAACTATTTTAAAGAAATTAATATCACAGACAATGAATAACATTGTTTAATAAATATAGCAGTATCGTTCCACGAAAATGTTATGGCGAGACGTTAAAAGCGAAACGGTTAAACGGAAAAGCGCGGAGATGCACCTGCCTAGCGTGCCCTGACGCCGCCCCCGCCCCCCAGCGCCCCCGCGCGCTCAGCTGATTGTGAATGGGCGGCGGCGGCGGCGGTGGGGTGGGGCGCGTGCGCCGACAATGCCGAGTAATTATTGATTAATCATAAAGAACGGCGCGAAATTAACTTACTCCAGTCCCTTCCCTTTTTCGCGCGGAGGCGGCGGCGGCGGCGGCGTTCATAACAGGGTAACCCAATTACGGGGGACTACCTCGCGACTAAGCGTGTTGCGCGCGCCAGAAATTGCTCCTAACAGGAGCGAGCGAGAGAAAGAGAGCGAGCGAGAGAGCGAGAGAGAGCGAGAGAAAGAAGAGAGCGGAGACGTAACCTAATAGCCGGCGCGCGCGCCCCAGCTCACCTGCAGTCGCCGCGGGCGGCAATCGGAACGATACCGCCCCTCCCCCTCGACCTCCCCCTCCCCCCGGCCACCGCCACGAGATGACGTGCGCGCCCGTCCAGGCGGAGATGTCTCTGCCGTGAGAGATCGGATGGGTGAAAAGGCCCGCTGGCGACACGTCCCAATCAGGATACTTGGCCATACATGTACACACAAATATTTAGAATGGTAGGAAATGGTGAGATGTTTACGATATTTCTAATTGTACTATTCTAATTCTATATTCATTTTGAATAGTACGACTGTTATTAAAAATACCTTCTGGGCTGTACATTTGAACATTTGTTATAAGTCGTTATGTCTCCATTTTCACATTTTATAATATTACAATTTTTCTACTTTTCTTTAATTCTGATTTGATTCATAACAATATTTTGTAATAGATTTTATTTATTTTACCTCTCTTTAGAATAGTACATTTGTTATTTATTCAAAAATGATGTGTTCATTTTCACGTTTTATATTGTTCTACTTTTCTTTAATCCTAATTTGATTCATAATAATATTCTGCAAGAGATTTTATTTTATTTGTAATTTAGATATATTTTTATTATTTCTTTGTAGTCCTGAAGATGGTCGCAATGCGCTCGAAAAAACTTTATGCTCATATAAAGGCCTACGATCAAAAAACAACGCCTCAAATGTATTTCTAAAATATTAAGAAATGCGTAATGCATTTATTTTAGTACTCCTCATTCCTTCCATATATCTTACGTTGCATCACAAAAGATACTTTCATTTCAAAAATTTGCATTTTATGTTATTTTCTCTCACGTAAAACCACTTGTTAATATTGGAATAAAAATTAGGTAAATGTAAAGGTGTCGAAAGGCCAGTAATGCTTACCCAAATATTCGACTTAACTACACTTCGTGTAAACGTGCATTCCGGCTAGTACTGCCTCTAGTACGATCTCTTGTCCTCACATTATTTTAACTTTGTACACAGTATGTCAGTTTATTCTTTTCAGATATTAATTTATGCACTTGCTGATTCATGCTTTATGTAAAAAATTATTCGTATTCGCAAAACAAATGTTCACTTAGCGTGTGTGTGTGTATAAATATATCTTGTACTCCTAAAAAATACTAATTTGTGAAATTTCAGCCTTCTGTGATGATGGGAACCGCTGTTGCCTCGACTTCACAGTTTTTATTGCCGATATGCTGTTAATTAAAGAGCACTTTCTAATGAGTGAATAGAACAGGTCAAAAAACGACATATTATTCGTCTTTATTAAAATGAATAGGAAATATAAAATTAATTCGAATACTCCCTTATTAAAGTCTCTTTCTTACAATCAGACAGAGTTTCCTGTGCTTTTGCTCGAAACTCAATTGAAGTTGTTTCTGCTATTTCCCGGCAGTTACTAATCCGTGAAAAATCTTGCATTAACTTGACTGCTCTTTCTGCTGTGTCGTTTACAGCTTTGAAGGTTGTACCTTTACTTTTGGCTTTCAATAAGGCTTTATTTACTTTCCGTAACGAAACGTTTTTTTTCAGGAACCTTTAGTCAATCATCAAGTGCGAAAAGAGATTCGTTCCCTTTGTAGATACGAAGTCAACTACGGATTTGTCTGAAACCACAAATTAAATACTTATGTTTGATTAATAGCAGACTAAAATGCAATGTACTTACAGTAACGCCGTTCCAAGCAGTTTGGTGCAACTCTTTTGAAGATCAAATGACTTCTCACCGAGTCTAATTTGGAAACCATTCTCATTTTCACTTGACCATTTTGGCTGTCTAATAGTGCCAAAATAGCAATTTCATCTCTCACGTATCACATCTGTTGGTGGAACATATGATTGTTTTCAGGAAATCAGTGCACATTTGGAAATAATCTGGATAAACAGTTTTTCAATTGCCTTGAAAAGAGCAGTATCTGCGCTTCTAGTGGCTCGATGAATCTCTGATTCAAACCTTTTTTGTAGAACGAGTTTGTAGTACACAGGATGACAGGAAAAGATTGAGCGCTCTTTCCAATTTTTGTTCCAAGAGTACAAGCTTCTTTAAAAGACCTGCATTGGAATCAGTCATGTTGCAAGTCATTACTGGTATTTTGTAATTGACGCCCCAATCTTGAAGTGCTTTTGAAATGGCTTAGCCTTGCTTTTTCCTGACGAGCTGTCTCATTTTGACGCAGTAAAAAGTTGTTCTTTATTTCATAAGGAATAACAATCGGCAATCGTTCTTCATTCGTACTTTTTATCTCCATGGCAGGTGACAATTTCCCATCCCAGCGAGTGGTCACAATTTCGGAAATATTATTCTGGAAATCGGATTGATCCTCTCTACTCTCTTCTTCCGTCCGAATTGGTTTTTTTGAAGATTTATTTATCAAGCATTCATCAATAACGATATTCAATTCATCTCTTGCAGTCTCAAGAATGTAAACAGAGTTCCTGATCCTTAGCTGACATCTATCTAATTGTGCAACTAGCCTTGGCCAAACCAATCTTCCGATCACCTTTTTTACAGAAGCCGTTTGAGACGGTGTCGTCGTGAGTTTATCATAATGATGTTCATTTAAACTTTCGGTAGGATTACTAAATGATAAACAAGACGTTGCGACAGAGTTGGAGAATTATCATGAACGAAGTCGGTATTTGGATAAACTATATAATAATGTGATATTAGCTGTTACCGGATAATTTGGGAATAAGATGAACTATTTCAATGGAATTAGTTTCACAGGAATGATGGAATTCCTGTGAGTTATGGTAAATGACAATTTTAATTCTTATTCCTACGGTCTAAAACGGATTTGTCAATTGAGGACAAAAATATATTTTTAGACCCGAACTCGAATTCACTTGAGGATATTTTGTTGATTTCATACTTAAATTTCTTTTCAATTTTTTGATGCGTTGTAGATTGTATGAAATCGTAACATGTGTTTGACGGAACGTTTTTGTTGCTACTGTCGGTTATCCATGTTCTATAGTAGCAGTGTGCTACATCCTCCAGATCAAATACTTTCCTTCTGAAAAGTGTTCTGCCCTTCTAGTATCGAGTCCTTTGCTTTCAATTTTTACTTTCTTTGGGAAGGTCCTATTTTCCAAAATAGAAATTACAATTCAACAAGTCACTCACTATTTTTAACTGCGTTAACGGACTACATGTTTCTGAGTATATAGTAAATATAACAATAAAATATTTACAAAATTAACTTCTTTCTTTTATACGTATTTCAACAACTCTGCAACAAGTACGATTTGTCGGATACTTAGAAAACTACAATTATTCGGTTCTGAAGTTAGGATTAAAGAGTGATTTTTGGAAAGCAAAGGAGACATAGAAACGAAAAAACCGTACATTTATAGTGGAAAAACAAAAGCATACCAATCTACTGCAGTTGTCAAATTACATTAGCAGGGGGCCCTTAGCCTCGAGGGGCTGGAAGAGGTGCTTCCAAATTGAATTCTTATTATTCTAATTTACGTCCCGTTCTATTTCTTATTCCGTGGAGGACGTTCCATGACTGACGCTCATCTTTCCAACTGGCGACTCGCGTGTTTCCCAGCCCCCGAAGCATCGCCCCCTCGACGTCTTCGCGTCGCTCCCCACACATCCCGCTGCGCCCCCCCCGCACCCCCTCTCCCCCGCCCCGCCCCTCGCCCCCGCAGCCACACGCGTCGCTTCCTTCCGCTCCTTCAAAATGGCGGCTTGACATTTCTCCAGGAGGATCCTTTCTCAGGCGAACAAAAGGGCCGGACGCCCCCGCCCGCAAGCGCCACTCAGCGACCCCTCTCAAAAATACGTCGAGTGGACATGAAATTAGAAAACAGGAAAAAGAAAAAAAGATTAATCTATTGAACTGAAATGGATGATATGTCAGTGGCTATGCAAGGTGTTTGGTATATAAATCCATAATTGAGCAGATATATTTCAAAAAGGGAGTATCCGACTTTCATGTTTTCAGATAATGAGGTTTGAAACATTTTCTTGCTTGAATTTAAAGCAATTGATAAAAAAATTCTCAAAATCCGCTCCAAAGTTGTTCATTTTTTTTTCACGGATAAAATAAGGGATGCTTAAAAGAATGGCACAGGTCTCCTGGTCGTTTAACTTTCTGAATTATAAATAATTGAATATTTACAAATAGTGTAACATGTACGGTTTTAACAGTACTAGTTTATCCGTATTATTATGGTTTCATAAGTATTCGACCTGAGCAAGACATCGCTCATCAATGGAAAAATCGTCTGAGCAGCAGATAGTATAGTCTTTCATTGTTGTAATGCTATAATTTTACAACTTTAATCTCACTCATTTTTTTGGAGACAGGTACTTGAGTTGGCTGCTGGGCATGAAATCTCATGTTGTTTAGCTTCTTCATGACAATGCATCTGCGCCAACCCAGATTTCAAAGAATGCTGTGAAGGACTGTGGCATGAAGGAGTGGGAACATTGACTCTACAGTCGAATTTGAGTACCCAGCAACAACAGACACTTAACAAAACTGAAGAAAGATCTTTGGACAAGAACATTTTCAGATGAGTGTGAGGTGTAAGTGCGACAGAATACCATCGTCATGGATGTTATTTTAGCAACAGTGAAGTTCCTTTATGTAAATTGCATATTGTATGAATAATGTAATGTATTGAATGTATACGTGATTTTTACTAAAAGCATGTGAAAAGCTTCATGATTTATACATCAGAACGTTTATTTTACCTTATGACGAACATATTACTTGATCGCGAAATCATTGCAAAAAAATTAATATGTATTACATACAAAATACAACTTTACGAGTAATATTTAAAAAAAGTCACCAAAGAGATACCTCTTTCGTTATGGGGGATTCAAGACCATCAGAATCTATCAGTATAAGCTGAGGCTGAAAGGCTCAATTTAGACCCAGAAATTGTAAGCAATTTAGAGAAGTAATGCTCATTTGAATATCACGAAAAATGCAATGTAAGATAGGGTGGCTAACTAGAGGAAACCTTTATCACCCCACGAAATACTAAGCATATCTATGATGATCAAAAATTATGTAATAGCATATTACTATGCTTTGTCGTTTTGAGCAAGTACATTTCAACCTTTCTTTTTCGCCTTTTTCTTCACATTTACAACTTCGATTACTATTTTCTTTTATCCTCTTTGCCTTCTCTCTTTACCAGTCATTTCTTCTGTCATCAGCACTGCTCATCATGCAGTGAACATCATTTCTCTCCTTCCCTATCACGTAAACGTCTTTTTTTCTTTTGTACCTCCTGTGGAGCTCCCTTACCTACAACCATAGAGTAGATTAGAATACGCAGACATTTTTTTCTAATCTTCTTCACCCAATCTCTATTTACTGTCTACTACGACTTCTTCATTTTCTTCGTCGTTTCTTTCACGTGCATGAGTATCTATCTGAAATCCATTACCATACATTTGAAGATATTCTTCTTCACGGCCTTCTCCTCCGATCGTCATCTCCATCCTCCCCCCACCCTCTCGCGCGTCACATCGCCTCTTTGCATCTTCCCCGCCCCCGCCCCCGCCCCCCCGCAGGGTCATTACGCCACCGAACGAGTGTCGCGCTCCTCTCGCTCGCTCGCTGACAGCAGCCGCCCCTCCGCCTCGTATCCACGTTTCGCTCTGCTCCGCTGTGCTCCGCTCCGCGCTGGGCCGCGCGCGCCGCCTCGCGTCTTCTTAATCCTTTTGGGCGACGCGGGAACGCGACGCGTATTGAAAAACCATTGACCGGCTTCAAGGGCGCTCGCGCCGAGCTCTCGCGCCTCGGGCTGTGATGTTACGGCCTCCCCGCCCCCTACACGCCCCCTCTCCCATCCCTGTCTCTCCTTCCCGTCCACTCTCCATCCCCCTGTCCACCCCCTCTCCACCACCCCCCGTCCCCGTCCCCATCTCTGTCTCTGTCCCCACATTCGGCCCCATCCCTGTCCTCCTTCCTGTCCCTCTCTCCGACCCCTCTCCGTCCCCATCCCTCTCCTCCCTTGTTCGCATCCATGTCCCCCTCCCCGCCCCATCCCTATACCCATCTTCCCCCTCCTCGTCCCTCTCCCCGTCCCTCTCTGATTCCCCTCCCCGTCCCCTCCTCGTCACTATCCCTGTCCCCGTTCCTTTCCCCGTCCCCTCTCCGTTCCCCCTCTCCGTTCCCCCTCTCCGTTCCCCCTCGCCGTTCCCCCTCGCCGTTCCCCCTCGCCGTTCCCCCTCGCCGTTCCCCCTCGCCGTTCCCCCTCGCCGTTCCCCCTCGCCGTTCCCCCTCGCCGTTCCCCCTCGCCGTTCCCCCTCGCCGTTCCCCCTCGCCGTTCCCCCTCACCGTTTCCCTTCTCCATTCCCCCACTGTGGTGCGTTCCTGCCTCCCCCGCCCCGCCTCCTGCTCCCCATCCCCCTCCTCGTTAGCCCGTCCCCCTCCCTGTCCCTCTCGCCGTCCCCCGGCGCGGACATTCCGTGTCTCCGCTGAAGCCGCGACCTCGTCGCCGCGCTCCACCGCCCGCGCGCCCGCCCGCCCGTCTTACTCCCCGAAGCAGCTCCTCCACCCCGATCCCCGATCCATCTGCCCAATCCCGCTTCTCCATTTTGCTTCCTCATTCCGCTGAGCCTTCCGCTCGATCCGGCTTCCTCATCGCGTTTGACCGATCTCTTTCGCCGTCGCGTTCCTCAATCAAGTGCACAAAATACCTCTTCTGTCGCCCTCCTCCCAATTCCTCTTCCCTTTTTTTCGTCCACTCATTTCTCGCGCATATTTGCCATTTAGCCCCAAAACCGCTGTATTGTACATCCCTTTTTTTTCTGGACGCTCGCTTCCTTTTAAAATGAACAATAATATCTTGGGAAAATGTCAGTGTCCACTGCAACTCTGCGCCGCTGATCTTTCTTCGCGTTCAAACTCGAGCCCTTGCAGTTCTTACACATGTCCACTCTGCTCCATCTGACTGTTTCTCCTCTTCTCGCTTGCTCGCACAATTTTTGTCATTTTCTCTATACTTGGGCTCCTCCTTTTATCTCCACTTTCGTGCGTGCCGTGTCCGTTCCTGGCGAACGACGTCTGTTCAGGCTGCCTCTGAAGTGCTCCCACGAATGTCGAGCGGGTTGCCTGCGCGGCAGGCGCCACGCCCTGCCTGTGACGGAGTGCGAAGAGCCTATTTCGACAGCACTGCTGCACAGCCATTTGCGTTATTTACAGTAGAGCTGCTGCAACACCACGAAAAATGTTGGTGTCCTAGGAATAGGCCGCCAATGAACACTATTTTATTGTGAATGTTAGTCGTTGATTGAACTCATTGTAATTATATAACCAGCTGGATAGAATGACCTGTATCAAAAATTCAGTTGGGTTTTCAATTGCAATACATTCCATTGGCTGACGTTTCAGCCAGTCACGCTCGATCTCTTCACAGCTATAACAACTATTTTTACACTGATTCATATTTTGAATAATATTTGCATTATAAGGTAAACGTACAATACTATTTACATTTTAAATAAATGTAGCAATTTGACAATTTTTGATCCCTCTTTACTCAAAATATACTACCTTCTGAACTGAAGAGCTTCAGAAATGCAAAATTGAATTTCAACTTTAAGACTCTACTTGATTTGTAAAATTAATTGTGTCTTGTCGATCCCCAGATAAAGTATAAAGTGGCTTTCAAAATATTCAATTAAACCTGCATAAGCGGGAAACTTCTATATGTGAAAAATAATACGGAGTCTTCACTTTTTTATACGAAAACATCTCTAAAGTGAGAACGTGAAACTTGCTTCACTGAGGCTGTTTTCCATCCAAGTTCCTCGGTGTTTTCTGACAGAGGATTTGACATTCTAGAGTTCCTCCGAAAGATATCTTTTTAGGCACTAGTAATCGTCACTTCCAGCACAGAAATTGAAAAACATGAAAAAAATTGGGAACTTCCCACTCGTATCAAAGGAGGAGAATATGCCTTCTTGTGGAAAGTGCTGAAACGAAGATAATTCACTTTTCGTCGTTGTTTTATATTTAAAGAATAAATTCAAAACATTTTATTAATATTGGCATTGCAACAACTGGTATCATTTTTGATTTAGGGTTTGTGTCATGTTGATGGTAGCTTTGATTCGTGTAGCTATTATTGAGTTTAGTATCTGACTATTACCAACATTTTTCATATGTCAAAAGGCCACTAGCAGATTAAAATCGAAATTTAGAAATAAATTAACGAAAATGAAACAAATTGACAATTAACCATTTTTAAGCAAACAATCTAGGGATGAAAAGAGGCAAGAGAGGAAAGAGGTATGCTATTGGCCTATTGAGTTTCATGTAACGAATTCATTACCACAGTCCAAGAATTTTATGAAAATGTGCGGGAATGTCAAGTATGCCTCCAGAAGGTGTCTTTCACCTACTATTTGTACATTTTAATGTGGAGCCCCGTATATTAGCGCAAGTGTGTGTGCGTGAGAGAGAGAGGGACTGACAAACAGAGACAGATAGAGGCAGAGAGGGACAGAGACAGATAGAGGCAGAGAGGGACAGAGACAAAGAGAGGCAGAGAGAGGCAGAGAGAGAGAGGCAGAGAGAGAGAGGCAGAGAGAGGGAAGCAGAGAGAGAGAGGGAAGCAGAGAGAGAGAGAGAGAGAGAGAAAGAGCAAAAGAGATCAATGAGTGGAAAAAGACAAGGAGAGAAGAGGTTGCGTAATCGCACATTGAGTTTCACGTAACGAATTCATTACTGCAGCCGAAGAATTTTATGAAAACTACGAACTGTCAAGTATAGCCCCTAAGGGTTTCTTTACCCTAGTTTTGCACATCTTATTGTGAAGGCTCCTGCATTAGCGCAACAGTGTGTATGTGTGTGTGTATATATGAGTGTGTGTGCGAGCGAGAGAAAGAGAGAGAGGGAGGAAGAGAGAGGGGGGAGAGAGGGAGGGGGGAGAGGGAGAGAGAGGAAGGGAGGGAGAGAGGGAGGGGGGAGGGAGGGGGAGAGGGAGGGGGAGAGGGAGAGAAAGGCAGAGAGAGGGGAAGGGAAGGGGAAGAGAGGCGGAGAGAGAATCGCTATTTGTACATCTTAGTGTGGAGCCCTCTTGGAAGCGTGTGTGTGTGTGTGAGAGAGGGAGAGTCGGCGAGGGCGCGGGCGCGGGCGCGTTCGCTCCTCGGGGCGCGATTGGCGGGCGCCGCGTGTGTGCGAGCGGAGCGGCTCCACACACGAGGCCCAAGAAAGCGACGGCGCGGCGCCTTCCGAACGCCCCCGCCCCCGCCCCCGCAACCGCTTTCCAGAAAAGAGGGAAGAAGGCGGCAGGCGGGCAGGCGAGGGGGCGAGAAGCAAAAGGACGACGAAAGCCCGCGCGGGAGGTAGTCTTTTTCCATTCGCCCTCTTCTACAGCAGCCCCTTGTGGGGGCTGCAGCCCGCACCACGGCGGCGGCAGGGGCGGGGGAGGGGGCGAAGGCGAGGGGAGGCGCGCGCACACACACACTCTCACACGCTCACATCCACGCAGACGCCGCCGCCGCCGCGATCGCCCGGTCGATAGGAAGATGGCGGCGGCGGGGCGGGGCGGGGGCGAGGTTGTCACGTGACGGGCGGGCGGTGGCGGCGGCGGCGGTGGCGGCGCCGCGCCTCCGAACGCCGCCGCGCCGCAGCCGCCGCCGCCGCCGCCGCCGCCCTCGGCAATCAGAAGCTCACTCGGGCGGCCGCCTGCCTTCATTAGGGCGCGCGCCCGCCCCCGCCCCCGCGCCCGCCTCTCGCCGCGTCAATATTTTAGAAATAATGTCAGCAATACTTCGCCCCGGCGCGAGCCGCCCCCTCCCCCGCCCGCCCCGCCCGCTTCGCGCCGCGCCGCGCCGTCCGCACCCAGCAATTTATCGAAAATAAATAACAAGGAAACGCTATAAAAAGCCGAGTGACACTCAGCGCTGGCCCCGCGCGCGACGCGGGGCGGGGCGGGGCGGGGGCGGGGGCGGGGCGGGGGCGGCGGGGGTGGCGAGCGACGTTCGCAGGCGCTGGAGGAGGTGGCTGCAGGTAAGAAAGCTGGTTGAGAAAGAGGTTGAGAACAGGTGAAGTTTGGCAACGTAGATTCAGGGAGGAGTTTGAGGCGGAGTGTGAGCGCGGATGGAGGAAGTTGAGACAGACATTCCGACAGGAGGTTGAGAGAGGACATTGAGAATGGAGGGTGAGAGGAGAGGTTGTGAGAAGACGTTGAGAGAGGAAGTTGAGAAAGGAGGTTCAGAGAGGAGGTTTTGAGAGGAAGTTGAGAGAGGAGATCGCCAGACGACGTTGAGAGAGAAGGTTGTCAGAGGAGGTTCAGAGACAGGTTGAGAGGGGAGGTTGACAGGGATGTTGAGAGGGGAGGTCGAGAGGTGAGTTGAGAGGGAAGGTTGAGAGGGGAAGTTGAGTGGGAATGCTGAGAGGGGATGCCGAGAAATGAGGTCAAAGAGAAGATTTAGAGGAAAAGATTGAGATAGAAGATTCAGAGAGGAACTTGAGGGTTGATTTTGAGTTTTGAGGTTGAGGGCGTAGACTGAGGGCGAAGGTTGAGCGCGCGGGCCGCGCGGCCGGGCTCCGCGTTTGAGAGAAGCGGCAGCGGGGCAGCGGAGGCTTTCACCCGGCCGGCGGCGGGTCCTTCCCCAGCCGCCCCGCCCTGCGCCGCGCCGCGCCGCGCCGGCGTGCGTCTCTCGGCCACTTCACCGCTGTGCATTTGGATGGAGAACCCAAGCACACCAGCCAGCACGCAACGCTCTTCGAATGATACTCTATTCTCGTACGTGCCATGCATTCAGAGGAGCCCAATTTAGCGATGAATCGATTTCTAAGTATGTGCGATGTACAGCAAATAGGGGAGCTTAGAGTTTTTTTTATCGATTCACGAGTCGTGATGGGCTCATTAAACCAAAGCAAGCTTGTTCAGTTTCCAATTTTAGTTCTGGCGTGAAAGTTCTGTTCATATTTTTCGTGTAACCTGCCGAATACAGAGTGAGTACAAGGAGTCATTTCAGGTAATAAAAAATCCCTCTTGCGTTGCTCCACAATATTTGCAATAAATAATTCCTCTGAAGCATACATCACCGAAGGAAGCGTTTTTTTAGGTTTTTCAATTTCATCTCAGTCTGTGCATCACTCGAACTTGAAGTGCCTTGAGACTGGAAGTGCTCGTGACGGTTACGTGATACTATAATGCTACATGAACATTCATTTGAGTAATTTTTGAATTATTAAAATAACATTCGAGCATTTTCATTCAGTTCATTTATATTTATTCGTTTAAAAAATTTGAAGAAGAAATTTGCAGCCATTTTTGATATTTGTTTTCAAATTATTTTTATTTCACTTAAAATTGTCAAAAAATATTCTTATTTTAAAGAAAATTATTTTTTTAAAATTATATTTCATTAATACACGACAAATGCATATACAAATCAACTATTAATTATTATTTACTTGTAATGAATATTTTCCCCTCTCGGTGAGGGGACCCATGTCACTAATGACAATAAGGTGTCTCACCAAATCATCCAGTTTGCTTCGTCTGTGCAATTTCATCGGCTTCCCTCGCACTTAAATATCCGTGAAATGATTTCTAAATTAAGGCACAGAGTTTTAAGAAAGACACAGAGTTTGCTATTAATTTTAAAACAAATGAATATTATTGGAACCATATCTTATTACATCACGAAGCCATTTTACAGTTATTAAACGATTCACAATGCACTTGAAATTCAGTCACTCCTAGGAATAAGTCACTGGCTCACAATATTCACCACACTGAATCTCAGAAAATTGTGGATTTTTTCAAAATTAACACATTGTTTATCCAAAATTATTTCCTATGTAAACTGTTTCTAAACATTACACCTGCCAACATATAAGCACGAAGACACAAAAATGCACATTTTCGTGTCTAAAAAGTCTCTGTCTTTATTTCTACGCCCCCCTCTATTTGTTGATCAAAGTTAGGCTTTCGGCATAACGGAGAAAATTGATCTATTCTCCGATATGGATATTTCCGAGAAGAATTGCAGACATTGCGCCATTTTATATGCACTTTTTTTTATTCCCGAAAAAAAAAAGAAATTTAAAAATCGACTCAACTAAAAATATTGGGCTTCATATAAAATACCCACAAAAATCAAAATATTCGTTTTAAATGCAAGGGGTGGTCACATTAACCTGATCGTCCAGGGAATATCAATTTTGGTGAAAATCCTGTTACAATTTAGTGGCTAGATTTGCTCATAGACGGACGGATGGACAGATAGACCTTCAGTTTTACCGTAAACAGATTTTTCCGCATCAACGACCTTCAAAAACGAGAATTCCGACTACATAACTTGCTGGAGAAAATAATTTACTACATTTTGGAACAAGTATCCACATTTTGAGTATCAGAAACTCCACATTACAAGTTTTTCTGTTGAAAAATCGCTCTTTTTTGTTGCCGCATTAAAATTCTTTCTCTATATTAAGTAGTAGTAGGTGCGAATATAATTGGTGATGTCACATAACGGCGTAGACTTTCTCAATCTAGTTAATTTTTGAATCTGTTTAGTCTGACTTAGCTTTTCGGGAGCGCCGCATCGCCGCTTTTGGTATCGCAGTTTTCCGTGTCCTCTTGTTTTGTTATTTAAGGTCGCATCAACATGTTATTGACCACTCATTCGGTTTAAAGTTAAGGTAACTCTGAAGATGACATGATATTGTGATGATAGGGGGTGAAAGGACGAAGACAAATACAAACATGCCCGAGGCGGGACTCGAACCCGCGTTCCTTCTACACGAGATCGCTATTACAATACCTTTTTAGCGATATCGACCACCGGGGATTGGCTTTCGGTATCCTTGCAGCTTACCTACCAATGCCTAAAAACCTTTCTTCGCAGTTTTCAATTTTTTGGTTACCTAGTGGTAGAATTAGAACACGATTTAAGAATATTATAGAAGAGTAAAATCTGGTTTTGTATCCAAAGTTTCTTTGAAAACTTTTAACCTTTTTTTAAAAATATACTGTTAGAGAGTTTTGGTAAATGCACAATCTAAGGTAAGTTTCACGAAAACGTTTTGAATTTTTGAATAACCTTGCCAGGAATAATTTGAAGCGCTTGTACTCACAAATGAAATAATGTGTAATTTCCCTAACGTAAATATTAACGACACGAGAAAGATTTTAAAAATACATTTGTGCAGTTTTTGATAAATAAAAAGAAGACATTGACGTGATGTGTATGTCATGTTGTTCACTGCAATTAGCACTAACAGTATTAAAAGTTTAAAGAAATAATTTCTAGCAGTTTTTTGAGAAAATCTCTTTACACCACTGTCTGTTTAAATGCATGCGACACTCTCCATCACAGACTTGAAAAATCCCAAAATTTATTACTATACGCATGTAGAATACTTATAGATAAATGTTAATCCTCGAATCTTCGATTGATATTTAATATTCTCTTCGATTCATTAAACTCCCTGAGATGGTTCAGGGCAGCATCTATTGTCACTGTAGCGTCTCTGACTGGAAGGCTCTTGAGTTCGAGTCCATAAAGAGACAGATAATCTAGAGAAAGTGACCTAAACATCAAGGTGAGCTCAAGACTACCGAGCTGACGTTTTCCAAAATCTTGGAATGAAGTACAAACTTATATATAGCTGTGTACCATCAATTCTCATGGATCTCACGCAACAATACAATATTGACAGAGTTATGTATTTGAAAACGTGAAGATGACAACCAACAGTTGTCGAAACGTTGTAAACAAGTTTGACAATAAAATGCATTTCAACTAATGCATTGTTTTAATAACTAAAATTTCTGTCTTTAAAAATGGGACACATCCTGGAATAAACAAAATACAGACAGTATCCAAGATAAAAATAAAAAATCTACACATAGTTGGATCGATAGCCGCTATCTTGAGAAGCATTCCAGCAGCCGGCCGGTCTGATCGGTAGTTTCCCGTGGTTTCTCAAATAAACACTAGGGAAATGCGGAACATTCCCAAAAAACGGGCCGCAGATGCTCACCTCCCGCATCCTAGTCGCCCCCTCTTCCCTTCAATTCACGCACAATTACACGCACTACACTGCCTGACACACACGTCAGGGCACCACTGAGAATCATGTCCTGGTTGGGACGGAGCTCCACAGGTCAAGATACTTAGAAAGGGATATTTTGCAAGTGGACGTGTTGATCAACATGAGATCTTAAAATCCCAAAGATTCGACTCGAGTCAGATATGAAAGAGTTTCTTTTATTAAAAAGAAATCCTATGCATGGTTTAGCCGCTAGTACTGTTCACAGACGGACGGATAGACGGACAGACAGTCAGATGGGCGGACAGTCAGACGGACGGACAGTCAGACGGCCGTGTGTTCCAGTGTGGGAAGTATCTCCCACGTCCCGGGATGAAGGGCACAGCCCACTCACGAGACGCAGCTGTTGACCCTTGCGGAAACAAAAAAAAAAAAAAAAAAAAAAAAAAACAAAACCAACAACAATCAATGGTGATCCGTAAATAAAAGCCTTTATTGAATCAACTCCTCACTCGGCGCACAAGGAGCGCTTTGGCACGCTTCCACGCTCCTCAGCCGCGATCGCCCGACAGCCGTCGTCCGCACCGCAAGGGCGCTCGGCGACGGCGAAGATACAGACGACAACAAAAATTACAAAAGCGGCGGGGGGCGGGGCCCGATCGCCAGGGGGCGGGGGCGGGGGGCGAGGGCGACGGCCAGAGGGCGGAGGGCGGGGTGGGGTGGGGTGGGTCCGCGCCGGCTGCAATAAGCAAACTGCCTAATGGGCGGCGGCGCTTTAAATTCAATGTCCCTCTCTCGCCGGGGGTTTTCTCCTCGGCCTCCGCCGGCACAAATTTCCTCCCCGCCCCCACCCCCGCTCCCGCCCTCACCCCCTCCGCCGGCGCGGCGGCGGCGGGGGAGTTAAAGAAAGAGATGCAGATTTCTATTAGGGCTGTAATGAATGGTGACAAAAGCACCGGGTTAAACACGCCGGTTCCCCCTCCTCCGCCGCCGCCTCCCCCGCCTCCGGACTCATCCCCACCCCCGGCGCCGCCGCCGCCGCCGCCGCCGCCGAGCCATCCTCATTTCCCTCCTCTTTAAAGACTTTTCTTAAGTTCTCTTTCTTTATTATTGTGCCCCTCCTGACCTAGTCATTTAGGGGAAAGGAGAAGAATGAAAAAAAGTCTTGTAAAATCGAGAGCGAGCATGCGCAGAAGTGAGCTCGTTCCAGATCTTTACATCAATTAGTGAGCCCCCCCCGCTCGCTCGCGCGCCGCGCCGCCGCCGCCGCGTCGTCGCCTCCTCCTCGTTTAATTACCTCGGGGAGCGGCCTGGGCGAGGGCAAGGTCGCAATGAACTCGATCGTGTCAGTGGCCCAGTTTTTAAATAAAAGGAAAAGAGGAGGAGAGCGAGAGAGAGGCCAAGACACCACAGCTTCGCCGCGGAGGGGCGGGGCGGGGCGGGGCGGGGCGGGGCGGGGCGCGAGCGGCGGGGCGGCGAGACGCCCGGCAGACTCCTTAATAAGTCAGGAAGAGGCGAAATTTTAAACTGCTGCCACTTAACCGCCGGCGACACGGGAGCGGCCAACGACGCTTAATGGGGAATAAAGGCGATGATGTCAGCCGGGGGAAGGGGGCACCCGTGACACTGCGACCCGTGCCCCTCGCCGCCCCCCCCCCGCCCCCCGCCGTTTCCACGCGTCGCCGAGACGCCACCCGCGCACCGCTGCGGCGCGGCGCACCAACTACCGAACACAAAGTAAATATCGGAATCATTTCAGTTGATAAAAAAACAGTTCTATTTTAGACAGTCTAATATTACACGTTTGAAAACCAAAAGATTAATGAAAAGCCATATTTTAAATGTTCTTTTTTTCTTTTTTTATCATTGCTATCTCTGGACGTTTTGAGAAGCACTTTTCCTCTTCTTCAGGAGTCTAATTATAAAACAGAAATTTAAAGATTTTCATTTGAAGAATATATTTTACTAAGAAACGAGAAATTCACACACTAATCAACTATTAATTAACCTTTACTTATAATTAATAATTTACTCCATTTGGTGAAGGGACACATGAAACTAATGATACTAAGTTGGCTGGCAAATTGTCCTCTTTGCTTCTCCTGTGCAATTTCATTTATCGGCTTCCCTCGCACTTAAATATCTATGAATTTGCTTCTAAGGAAAGTCATAGAGTTTTGAAAAGCACACATTAGGGTTACTTTTAAATTAATTTAAAAGTTGTTAGTTTTAATGTTAATTGCATTTTAAAACTACTGTACGTTAATGGAACCGTAATCACCATCTTATTGCATCCCTGGCATCGCCAAAATGTCACCCGCGCCTTCTCGCTGGCGCGGCCTGGCCGAGCGACCAATTTGCCTGATGCGTCCTGGCCGCTTCACCCAACTGTACTCGATTACTAAGCACACATCGATCACCCGTCAATTTCCTTCCATATGTTTTATGTCGCTTTCAAATTAACTTAATCACATTTTTGAGATGGTATATTTGAAGAAGCACTGTACTCTTAAAAATACACTCTATAAGATCAATGATGCAACGTAATTCATTGCGAGGGTTTTTGAAAAACGTAGCGAAATGTACTCAATAAATTGAATAATGCTTTAAATTAACCTAGCTTACAGTAATTGAAGCAACATAAGAGAAACATGCTACTCAGTAGATCAATTCACTTAATTCCTCCAAACACAAATTATAATATAAGATATAATTGAAATTGGAACATTATATATAGTATGTTAATACACAAAACAAAATATATAAATTGGACTCATTCATGTACAAACATATATAATTATTTAGTAATTTAATATTTTACAATGTAGGAAAGTAACTTCTTCTAATTTACTTGTAACATACGTATTCTTGAACACAATTCGTAATAATTAACAACGGGCCTTGACGAATGCTTTCTGGATAATTGAAACACTAAGTGCCACTAACCATTTTGTTGCAAACGCGTAAGGCCAGAACGTCCATAACTGAGAATTTGAATACATACTCAGAAATAATTATTTAGTTACTATCAGCTTTGTTACTAGTCAAAACTGAAAAAAAGACCTGCATTTTCGCGAAAGAAGTGCATTTACAATTCCGCTAACAGAGCCCAAACAGAACCTTACCAAACACGCCAAGGCCGCACATGATCTTTCCTTCCTCATCCGTGTTCTCTTCCCTTACACGAACTACACTAACACATGTCGAGATAAAGCCGGCAACGTCGAGCTTGACCCAGCTTGGGGAATCACCTTAGGGAGAAAAAAAGCACCAGCAAGCCGACGTGTAGGTTGACGCCGTATCTCATGTTTCAGCAGGGGTGGAACACCACCACCTCCCTGGATGAATCACGTGCTACACCCACGAGAAGAATTAAGTCATCAGTTGAGACGCCGAGACTCTCATAATAATGAATTATTCAATCAACTAACAGATGCACATTTTTATTCTTCAACATTCTGTAAACATGTACTTTTACTTTCTTAGGAGAAATAAAAAAGTCTGCAACAAAATGTCATTCTGATTTTTTCTTTAGATACGTAATTCAGTTTGATATTTGACAAATAATTGTAGGTAAACTTGATCTATGTTTTATCGAGTGAAAACAGAATAATATTTTCAATGATCAGAGTAAAATCATAATTACTCAGCTTAAAACATGTGTATGGGATTAATAGTATAAACGAATACAAATCGAGGAGGTTTTGTAAATGAAATATACATTTACAAATCCATCATTTGCTTACTTACAGCAACTTCTCTTCAAAGTAATGGAAACTTTTTGCATCTTCAGTCGTAAGAAGTAGAATAATTAATGAGTACATTTGAAGCAAATAACCTAAGGAATTAACGCAAAACAAAAACAAATGCGATTAAAATAATCTGCAACACGACTTAGGCGTCCATAACTTCATCCTCATTAAAAGATACCATACAGTTTGATCTTTTCCTGAACTATATTCTATTATTCTTATAATATTAATTTGATTAAGATCAGAGATTCTTTAATTCCGTTTAATCCAGTACTTGTCACCGTTAGTCCTTTTACTCGTCACACACAGTTACACCACTTCTAGTCAAATGATCTGTCTTTTGGTGCATCTCAGTCTCCTGATGAGAAATTGACCTTTTCCCCCCTTTTTGCGGATTCATCCAAAAATTTCTTTAAAAAAGTCTATGCGCACTTTTGTGAAAAAACAGTGTTTTTTCTTTAAGTTAATAAATTTATAAAAAAATATTTTTCCAAAAACAGACTCAAGTTTTTCTTTTCATTTTTCACGGCAGAAAAAAGGACGCTTACAAAATGCGCAGGTCTCATTTTCGTTGAACTCTAAGAATTTTTGAAATTTACTTACGAAGTAATGGGATAGACCTCGAGATTTTAAGAGTCGAGGGAAGCGCGTTTTTCCAAGCGACTCCGTGTTTTTTTCAAAAAAAAAAAAAAAATGTTTTAATTTACAGAAGTGCTGAAAAAGACGCATCATTTCGCATACAGTTGTCATCTGCAATATAATGCTGAAAATGCACCACTTGATTTGCAAAAATCGAGTGAGTTTTCAAGGCAATGAAATCAGACACATCGTATAATCCACATAAAATATTATACGATTATCAATTTTTGAGAGCTTTGTGGATTAGGAATATGCAGAATGCCCGTTTTCTTTTGGTGATGGGATGTCTTTGAGCATGACTGCCCTTCTGGATTTGCACGTGGGAAGCTTGCACGGGCCCTGCGAACGCCTAAACCACCGCGCTTCTTCATTCCCCGGCGCCTGAGCACGCGTGGGCTGGGTACGCGCGCCCGAGTAATCGCATGGCGGATATCGGGTTATGATGCGTTTCCGATCCCGCCCGCCCTCTCGCCCCTTCGCCCGCGGGCGGCGCCGGCCGGGCCCGCCAATGGCAGCCGGCGCAGCAGCCGCTCCGTTGCCATGGAGACGCCGTCGCACACACGCACCCGCATCTCCGCACTTCCTCCTTCACCTCCTCCTCCCCCCCGCATCCGCCGCCACCCCCGCCGCCACCCCCGTCTGCGCCCCCGCAGCCGCCGCCCCCGCCAACGCCCCCGCAGCCGCCGCCCCCGCCAACGCCCCCTGCCCCGTCCCCTCCCCCGCCGCCACCACCACCACCACCGCCCCAGCCGCCGTCGTCGCCACTGCCTCCGCCTCGCCTCCGTCGCCGCCTCCGCCGCCACCACCGCCGTCGCTTGAAAAATTCAGCAGGCGGCGGCGCCCCTCTCCGACGGCGCCTTCGGCTTTCCCAAATCCGCACAAAGGCGGCGGCGGCGGCGGCGGCGGCGGCGGCGGCGGCGTGGCGCGCGCGTGAGAGCGGCTGAGAGCGAGGTGACAGCGCATGGAGACCCAATCGCTTCCGCGAAACGAGAGGAGATTTGGGGGAGCGCGGCGATGCGGCCGGCGGCGCGCCCACGGAGCAAGCGCCACAGCCCCCCTGCCCCCGCCCCCCCCCGAAAAAGAAAATTTAATTGCAACTTTCCTCACTTCACTCCTAGGCCCACCATACGCCCACCGAATCACGTTGCGTAAGAATATTCCCAAGAAACCAGAGGTGGCAGGATTACAACAAATTCATTTCTTAAAAAGTGTCATTTCATGAACGAATTTATAGAAGGGGGGATCTGAAGTCCCCCCTTCCCTCCTGCCCGAAATTCTTTCTGCACGCGACTGTCTGGCAAAGCGTATACGAAGAGGAATTTGAGCGCTCAATTTCACGGAAAGGTTTTGAGTTCTCGCGAAAGTTCATCACACAATTAGAATCACTTGTATTCTTAAATGGAATAATTTATAAAAACACTCACGTATTGTAAATCTTAACGGCGTGAGAGATATACCAAAAAAATACATATGTGTAATTTAAGAGAAAGAAAAGAAGAAACAAAAAGAAAAGAGGTTTTTAGGAAAATCGTTTTTAAATTTTTTTATTATTGACCTTATTTTACTTAAAACTGTACAAAAACTACCAATATTTACAAAAAAATGTATATGACATTAATTAACTAGTCAGTGTTAGAACAGCACAAATTTTCTTACATTATTTCTTGCACGGAAATGAGATTTCGCCAAATGAGCGTCTTTCCTTTGCGCTGCTGGAGGTCAGTTTAATATAAATATTTGAAGCCATTTCTGAGAATATTTGAAAGTGTAAATGAGCCTTCATGTAAAGTATGCGCAAAAATTAAAATATTCATTGCAATCTCACGGGGCCTCCAGATCATTTTAATCGATCGGGGTATTTTATCATTACTTTTATCACAAACATTTTATCATCTTTGGAAAGAAAAATAATGCAAACAGTGACAATCTCATTCTAATCAATGAACACTCACGAATAAATAGTAGATACTGTGAAAATATGAAACTTTTAGGGATAAGTCTCTATTTTAATGAAATATGCAAAATATGCGTTTATAATTACACGAATACGCACCAACAGAAAAAAATCGGCCAAATATGCACTAACGTGTTAGTCTACGTAGCATCTAATACTAACTAAATGTCTAAAAATTTCACTTAGCTACGCCCTGAAGCAACGGACAAAAATATGCAAAATAATAGAAATCCGCTCCCTAGTGATAACGTAGTTGCAAGTCACAGAAAATGCTTATCCAAAGCCATTACACGCACAAAACAGTTTTAGATGGCTCTCAGGATCAATCACAATACCAAAGAGAAACTTAAAACATACGTTTTAAGGAGAATTTCACCGGGAGCGAACAAATAATGAATCCGCCAGTTTCTTCCCCACTTTTTTGTGGCCTTTTCATTAAAAGAGCTTCTCGTGCAAAGAAGACAACTCACCCCGTGGCCCACCCCACCCCCTCCCTCACCCTTCGCCCCCACCCCTCGCCTCCCCTCCCCCCTCCCCGGCAGCGTGGAGCACGCGACGCGATGCGACGTCGCGCGATAACCAGGACTCGGAGGCGATAATTAACAGCGGGCGCGCGCGGCGCGTGGCGGCCGGAGAGAGAGAGGGAGACGGAGAGAGTGAGAGGGAGAGGGGAGCGGAGAGCCATCGCGCGTCGCTGCCTTAGACTAACGACCATTTTCCGCCCCCGCGCGCGGCGCTAGCCCAGGTGCCGCTCGGGACGCCGCCGCCGCCTCGATGGCTCTCGTTAAATTGCTGCGACGCGCGGACACACAGGTGCCACCTCCCCTCACTCTCTCAACCTTTTCGCTTTATTTTCATTTTCCTTCCAATTTTTATTTTCTATTTTAATGCTTAAATTTTAATTATATTTCTTTTGGTTTTATTTTTTAATGTGCGTTGTTTTTATTATTTTTATTTTCTGTTTTAATTCTTTAATTTTAATTATATTGTTATAGTTCTTTTTTGTTTTATTTTTTAATTTGAGTTGTTTTTATTACTTTTATTTTCCTTTTAATTTTTTATTTTGTATTTGAATTCATATATTTCAATTGTATTTTTATATTTTTTTTATTTTCTCGTGATATTTATATTCTATCAATTTCAGTAATTTGCTTCGTTAAATTATTTCTTAAACGTCACATTAAGATTTTATATACCACATCTTAATGCAGCGTTTAAGAAATGACCAGTAACACTGAGTATCATGGCAAAGAAGGCATTTGCGAAAATGAAATGCATATGTCATATTCGAAATTGTCACAATTGAGAGAAAAATTATATGTTTGAATCGAAAAAATCTTGCTTTCCTATTAGAGTTCTCTTGAGAGTGCAATAATTGCATGAACATTCTAGGTTCACGTTAGGAGGTTTAACACAAAGATTGTTAAAAGAGCTGTCCACTCGTAAGAGAGATTTGCTATTTTGTTACAAAATCGGTAAGCATAGACAACAAATAAATGACCAATTTAATTAAATATAATACAAAACAAAAAATGCAAAGATTTGACCATATAAACATATTTCCACTCCTTGGTAATACTGTTTATACAAGACAGCGTTTTAAAATAAAATAAAACCAGAAACGAAGTATATAAACAAAATTTATATCTCGGCTGTTTGATAGAAAACATAAGACAAACATATTTTCACATGGACCATTCTTCATTGTATTTCGTACGCTCTGTGCTCACATTCCTCGCTTCAGCCCTTTCGGGAAATGCCAGCGGAATCGAGAGACGTCGCCTGTGCTCTCCGCAGCACCGGTCGTCGCAGGCGCCAAGCACCTCGTGCCAGTGCTGTTGGACCCGCCTCCCTCTGTAGTTGAGCGTTGTTATCTTTTAATTTCACATTCTTCATACCTTTCTATTGCATTGTTCAGTAATGAATTGAATATTTTTGATTTCTTTCTTTCAATGCCTTTATCTGGTATCATCTTTTCATATCCTTCTCAAGTACAACCACTTTAGGCCTATTACTTGAATATTATTGTGCACACTTCATGCAGATGTACCGAACATGGGCACAATAAAATCTTTTTTATGATAAAACTATGTTCTTTGTTATAAATTATCTTCAAAACAGAAAGAAGTTACGTCAAGGAAGTGAATACTGCCACGATCACAAAACATGGAAAGGAACGAACAATTTATAAAAAATTATACATCTATTGTCCTCTGATTTATTTCTGGTTATCCCAAGCCTCCCGGGTAAATACTGTTTGAAATCGTCAGAAAATAAAATGTACATCTTAATAAATTGGTGAGGAACGGAACAAGCGCTCGTTAAATTCCCACGGGTGGCGGAACAATCGAGATAAAACCCTTTGCTCCGCGCGAAGGTAGCGCCCTCGTTCCCCCTTCGCCCTTCAGCCCGCGGCGGCCCTTCAGCCTCAGCCCTCGCGGACTGTGCAGATTTGTATGAACTTGCCGGCGCGAGAAATTACGTTTCATTCCCCGGTAAATAAAATCTAAAATTCTAACTTCAAATACACACGTAAATTGACAAAAACCTATGTAACCTCTGGACATGTGGTAAGTTTCAATGGTTCCGTGTGATAATCAGGAAAACTGAAAAAAAAATGACAACAGAAACAATGAAGTAGATTCGATTTTTGACTGAAAAAAAGCCAATATTTGATTATACTAATCTGCAATTTTTCATTTCTCTTGTTACAACTACATTCTCATACTTAGTACGTCACTGCTACAATACGTCCTCCACCGGCATAAGCTGATGTCACTGTAGTGGCCCTGGTCGGGAGGTCCTAGGGTTCGACGGTGGCAAGATTTTCGACACTACATGGATGGTTTGATCAAATTCATCCGCTGCCTGGAGGAAAATTCTTGCGGCTGGCTGCTCTGTAGTTTTCCGTGGTTTCTCCGACCCTCATCAGGCGAATGCCGGAGCAGTTCCTAAAACATGGGCTATTGACCGCGCGCGATCTTTCTTCACTCTTCACTAATGCACATGTCGGGAGACCGACCGTGAGCTTAGAGCTTGTCCCTGCCGCGGCTGTGCCCCGCTGATGGGAGATACCTCGTTGAGGAAATCTCCGCATGTAGGACGGTGTCGGATTTAACCATCCAATGGAAAAAAACATCACCTCTTCCCGACAGAAAAAACATACACTATACTTGTGGGACTAATGACCATAACAGTTAAAGTTTCGTGAAACATAAAATCATCAATAAATCAATCAACCCGTCATCATCGGGGAAGGTTCAGTATTCACGTGGCCTCTTTCAAAACGATTAATTTTTGCTGCCCCAGCATTCCCATACACACGTACACACACACACACACACACACACACACACACACACACACACACACACACGCACACACTCGAAAGGGGATAATTTTCTACTGACGGCCACTAGTTTCAAATATCTTTCAATGACACTAAAAATATATTTTTAAACATTCATCTTAACGAGGTTGAAGTGGGTTTCGAAAATGAGTTTCTTTATAAGAAGTCACAGAAATAAGTTCTACGCAGTGAACATTTCTCGGTTTTCTGCTTCCCATCCCCTTGACGAACGATTGCTTCTCTGCTGCGCTTTGCTCTTGTCTCACGTTTCCATCGATTTTCCTTTGCGACGCAAGGTCCCTCGCCATCGTGAAGCACGTCGCCCCACCCTGCCCCCAGCATTCCCACGTGCTACCCACTCCTTTGGGAAAACACTCGAAGCACCTCTTGCGCCTTATCCCGCCAGCCACACATGCGCTCCCAGGAACAAAGATCTTTTCTTCGCTTTCCATTACATAACTGTAAATTCCTGTACTTGTTTCTACTGATGTGACTGAATACAAATTCAAATTTCTCAATTCGGTTGCTTATTCTTACTGACTGTAAACTTTCAGTAGTTCTTACATTAACATTTACTAAAATTTCACTTCGGTACTCTGACCCAATAAAACCCGGACAAATCTTCATGCCCCCACTCGCCAGAACTTTTTTTGAGAAACAGCCAAAGCATGTAGAGAAATTAGACATACAACTTGATAAGTCGTAATTACATGAGGGAAGTGAGTCAAATAAGTCAAGATAGTTCGCATCTCTATTTTGGAGTGAATCGGTTTGTAAAGTTTACGTTGACTGGATTGAAGGATATCTTATGATGACTGCGGTCGCCGAATGCCAGAACCTCCGCCATCTAGTTGGAAATGCGCGAGAGAAGCGAGTCAAATTTACCAAGCGACTTTTCTGCTTAGGTACCTTCACCCCTACACCTTTTTCAATCATCACCAATCATACTATTCCATACGACTTACATTTATACATTTGCTTCAACCGTCCGTGAAAAAAATACTAGGTCCCCGCTGTTCTGCCCTGCAGTCAGCTAGAAACAGACTTCCTCGTATTCCTTCATCCCTATCTTCGCCATATTTTTCTCTAAACTTGAAGCTCGTCCTCGTGTTTCCTCAGCGCGTTGAACGCCCTCAAAGAGCGCACGCACGCCGCCATTTCCGCCACCACATTCGCCACGCACGCCTCCGCGGATCTCTCGCCCGCGCCCCGGACCCTGCGGAACGCCAGCGCGGTAAACAGCGGCGCAGCACCACGCCCCCGCCTCCGTCCCCGCCTCCACACCCGCCACGCCCCCGCAAACGCCCCGCAAACGCCTCCGCTTCTGCAACCGCCTCCGCCCCGCCCCGGAACCGCCCCGCCCCGCCTCCGCCTCACCCCCGCAAACGCCACCGCCCTTACACCCGCTCCCGCCTACGCCTCCGGTTCCGCCACCGCCTCCGCCCCGCCCTGCAACCGCCTCCGCCCCCATACCCGTCCCGCCTCCGCCTCGCCCCCGCAAACGCCCCGCCCTGCAAACGCCACCGCCCCCACACCCGCCTTCGTCTCCACTTCCGCCACCGCCTCCGCCCCATACCCGTCCCCGCCTACGCCTCCGCTCCCGCCTCCAACTCTGAACCCACCTCCAACTCTGAACCCGCCTCCAACTCTGAACCCGCCTCCAACTCTGAACCCGCCTCCAACTCTGAACCCGCCTCCAACTCTGAACCCGCCTCCAACTCTGAACCCGCCTCCAACTCTGAACCCGCCTCCAACTCTGAACCCGCCTCCAACTCTGAACCCGCCTCCAACTCTGAACCCGCCTCCAACTCTGAACCCGCCTCCAACTCTGTACCCGCCTCCAACTCTGTACCCGCCTCCAACTCTGAACCCGCCTCCAACTCTGAACCCGCCTCCAACTCTGAACCCGCCTCCAACTCTGAACCCGCCTCCAACTCTGAACCCGCCTCCAACTCTGAACCCGCCTCCAACTCTGAACCCGCCTCCAACTCTGAACCCGCCTCCAACTCTGAACCCGCCTCCAACTCTGAACCCGCCTCCAACTCTGAACCCGCCTCCAACTCTGAACCCGCCTCCAACTCTGAACCCGCCTCCAACTCTGAACCCGCCTCCAACTCTGAACCCGCCTCCAACTCTGAACCCGCCTCCAACTCTGAACCCGCCTCCAACTCTGAACCCCCCTCCAACTCTGAACCCCCCTCCAACTCTGAACCCGCCTCCAACTCTGAACCCGCCTCCAACTCTGAACCCGCCTCCAACTCTGAACCCGCCTCCAACTCTGAACCCGCCTCCAACTCTGAACCCGCCTCCAACTCTGAACCCGCCTCCAACTCTGAACCCGCCTCCAACTCTGAACCCGCCTTCAACTCTGAACCCGCCTCCAACTCTGAACCCGCCTCCAACTCTGAACCCGCCTCCAACTCTGAACCCGCCTCCAACTCTGAACCCGCCTCCAACTCTGAACCCGCTTCCAACTCTGAACCCGCCTCCAACTCTGAACCCGCCTCCAACTCTGAACCCGCCTCCAACTCTGAACCCGCCTCCAACTCTGAACCCGCCTCCAACTCTGAACCCGCCTCCAACTCTGAACCCGCCTCCAACTCTGAACCCGCCTCCAACTCTGAACCCGCCTCCAACTCTGAACCCGCCTCCAACTCTGAACCCGCCTCCAACTCTGAACCCGCCTCCAACTCTGAACCCGCCTCCAACTCTGAACCCGCCTCCAACTCTGAACCCGCCTCCAACTCTGAACCCGCCTCCAACTCTGAACCCGCCTCCAACTCTGAACCCGCCTCCAACTCTGAACCCGCCTCCAACTCTGAACCCGCCTCCACCTCCGCCTCTGCCTTCGCCTCCGCCAGCACCTGCGCCTCCGCCCCCGCCACCGCAACCGCCTCCGCCTCCGCCTCCACCACCACCTTCGCTCTTCTCCACCCCTGCCTGCGCCACGGCTTCCGCCTCCGCCGGCGCCCCCGCGGAACGCCAGCGCAGTAAACAGCGGCGCAGCGCCTTCCCCGCCGTCGGCGCGTCGAGGCGTGCGCGGCCGCATTGATCTCGGCGAAAAGATGAAACTCGGCGTCTCTCTTCCTTTGACGCCGCTCTCTCTCTCTCTCCTCTCCTCGCGTCTCCTCCGCCGCCGCCGCCTCCGCCCGGGCTTTGTCCCGCCTCCACTTACCGCCCCGTCGCGAGGCGAGGCGAGCGCCGAGCGCCCCCTTCCCCCTCCCTCCCACACCTCTCGAAAAGAAACCCTTCAAATGTTACAGAAGCGCCCGCGTCAGCGGGGTTTTCGTTAAGTTTTCTGTAAAGAAGAGAGAAGTTTTTTTCCCTCCTATATATATATATATTTTTATTTTGCATAGCGCCAAGTGAAAGAGGGACGTATATAGCGCGCGGCCCGGCGACAGAGCGCCGGCGGGGGCGGGGTGGGGGCGGGGGCGGGGGAGGGCGTCTTGTTCCGCGCCGGCGTGTGTGAGCGCCGCGGCCCCGCCCTGAGCCGCGTGCCGGAGGCGGCCGCGGCGCAGGCGGCGCGGTAGGGAGATGAAAAATATCGTAAGAAAAGAAAAGGAAGAGGTGACTGTGGCGTGAGCGTCGGCGCCGAGGAGGAGAGAAAAGAATAAAAAAACACACACACTCACACACGCGGAGGAGGCACTCCCCTCCAACGCCGCCCCGCCCCGCCCCTCCCCCTTCCGCCCCGCGCCGCGGCCCCGCCGACTTCGGCGTCGCCGTATTCTTCTCATTCTCCGATTTTTTTTCTTTCTTTCTTTTTTTTTTCTCCTTTTTTCCCTTTCTTCGGGGCTGGCGCCCGGGGCAAGACGCCTGCGTACGTTCCACGTCAATACTTCACATGCACCTCACCGGATTGGCGGGCGCTGGAGGCGGCGGTGGAGGGCGCGTCGCCCCCCCCCGCCCCCTCCGCCCCCGCGGGTCCTAATCGCGCGCCGACTGAACGTTCCGTTCGCCTCGTCGCGGCCCCACGAGCCTTTCGCGCCCTCTCTGCGCGGAGAGGTCGCCAGCTGCGCCGCTTCTGCCGATGGGTCAAAAATGGCGTTCGCGAGGGGCGGAATTCGATAGTGCGGGAGTCGAGGTGAAGATACAATACAGAATGGGTGAAAGCGAACAACAGCTTTGCAGCCAGAAGATTCCAGTTGAACAAGGGAAGAGACGATACATAATCAACGATAGAAATTTCGATCATCTTTATACAATGCTGATAATAATCCTCGCGTGAGGTTGAATTTGATAGTGTGGCAGTCGAGGTGAAGATACAATACGCTCATGTTTGGGCAAAAGGGTATACGTTCTGTTTCATAACTTTACATGAAAGCAAAAAGAAATGCATTTAGTGTAGATATTGTTGAAAATTTATATTCAGATACAAAGATGTACATAGGTAAATAGTATTAGGTTACTTTAAAGTTAGTTTCAAACAATTAAAGTAAATAGTTTTGAAATAAAGGAAAAATTACTACACTTAACTCAAAATTAATTTTTTCTGACAAGTACCCTTTTATTCAAATATGACACTGGATGAAGGCGAATAACAGCTTTGCAACCAGAAGATGCCAGTTGAAGGGAAAAAATGGTACATAATCAAAGACAGAAATTTGGATAATCTTTACATATAACAAAACTCACCAAGACGGGGAGACATTCTTTTTACTTTTTTCGACCACAAAATGACTTTCCCTTTGCACAGGATTGTCAAGGCAGCAGGCAAGGTAACTCCTTAACTAGATTTCACGGGTATTACTGTAAAATTTGAACGTCCGAATAACTGCTCTAAGATTTGAACAGAAGGGCATACTTTCGCTGAGCTGACGGTACAGCACTGGATATCTGCTTCATGACGGACTGGAGAAGTCAGTTGACAGTTATTGCCCCAAATTTAGTGATATTAATTTCCATTTCCTCAACTAAAGCCAAAAAGTGATCCATTAAAATGAAATATTACGTCAGCTATATCTCAAATTGTCCGTTGAAAGTAAAATTAAACATATTTTAAACGAAAGCATCTTGATTTCGGAATCGCGTTTTCTAAGAGTGCAATAATTGCATTAGCTTTCGGCGTTCAAATTAGGAGGTTTAACAAAGATTCTTCTCACAATAAAGTAATAATAAGGTTAAAAACATATTTCAAGTATAGATTTTTTTATACAAAACACCAGGAAGACATACATTTGTATCAAGCAACCAATCTTTGTGATATTTTGAGCGCGCTTTGTACCCAGCATCCCTGCTACAACTTCACCGGCTACACCTCGGCCTTGTCCGATGCGAGCTGAGTCTGGGAAGTTCCCCTTGCTTCCAGGAGCGCCACGCTTCAAGAGGTGGCTAGTAAGGCAGGTCTGCCTTGGCATAAAGCGTGCTATCGACACAGTAACATTACTCTACTACGTTCTGTCTATCACTGAATTTAATTACATCTTCAATAGAAAGGAATTATTCAAAAAAAGAAAAATTATTTACGATACTGTACTTAATTGAATATAATGTATTCGAACGTAGGCCCGCCAACGTGGAAGGAAATTCAGGTTAGATTGGAAAAAGCAAATTATTTAGACCAAAGCGATCACATCCACAAAATTTGAACAAGGAAACAAAATTCAGATCTTGCGAAATTCTCATTTTGTAACAGAGCAATTAGAGATTGGAACAGTTTACCGCAGCAACTTTCAAGGCCTTTCCTCTAAGTGCAAGTAGTTTTAGAAATAAGTTAGAACAATCTGAGAGTAATAAATGTTAAATGAGTAACTAAGTGCTGAGAAGTGTGGTGAAGTGCTGTAAAGAGATGGTTAGTGTAATTTAATGCAAAACAGTGTAGTGTAGTGCAGTGAAGTGAAGTGTAGTGAACGTAATAAATTCCTTTTTTCAATCTAATTTAGCCAGCATCTATGAAGCTCACATCTCGATTTTCGTCGAAGCGTATATGAACTTTTAATTGCCCCAAGTCCTTCATCAACGTCAACATCAGCATGACAGTAAGACGATAAGCCACATTTTATTTTTTTATTTATTTATTTTAGTTCACTTTAAAACATCTACGATCACTACGCAACCACTACTGATTTCTACTAGAGATATATTTTTTAAATTAAACAGAAATAATAACAACAAACATAAATATGAAGTACAGTAAATTTTACAATTATTCAGATCATATTATCTAATTCAACAGTATTAAGTTAAGCAACCTTGATTTGCAACCTTCAGTTGAATTGAATTATTTATCATTTTCGTTTTATATGCCAAGAGAGTTTCGTAGTTTTTGGGGTCTTAAACACACAAAAGGATAATATGTGACGTTGATAATATTCACATTTTAGACAGGTGGCTGGGTCGTTTTTCTTATAAGATGGGAGTCACATTTTCTCCAATATCCCAATATTAACATTTACTAATAGCGGACGTACTTGCTGCGGCGTATCTTCTTACTGCCGCAAGCCCTTCAAATAACATTTCGCATAAGACGTTTGCACTTCCCGATGCACAGTCGCTGAAGAATATTACTCACGTGACTGTTTCCCCAGCTCGCGCCGCGTTGCCGTTCGCGCCAAACGCGCGTTCAGTGTTAACTCCCCCTTCGGCGCGGGGCTGGCTGCTGTCGGGCTGCGAGAGCCGCCGCCGCAACATCTGAGGAGTTTCTGAAAGCGCCCGCCGCCCGCCCACCCGCGCGGCCAGCGCCTCTGAAAGGCAGCGCTTTTGATCGGGGCGCGCGCGCCCCGCGGACGCGAGCTCCGCAGCTGCAATTTCGGAGAGAAGTAGTCACCTTGACTTGCCGTAATAACTTCACTTTGAAGGATTTTTTCCAACCTTTTCGAGTGGTAATCCTATCGAGGTATGGATGTACCTTGGATAAAAAAAAGTGTAAAATGAAAATACGTGTGTATTAAAAAAGTTCTAATTTCTCTTTTTCACAAATTTTTAGTTACCATTTCTTTTCATAATCCCCATCATCTTCATCATCTATCGTGATATTTGGCAATCTCTAATCCCTATAAAGATGTGCACTTCAGGGGAGAAGAAATGTAAAACGGTGTAGATTTTCTCCTATTCATTAATATCACTGATACTTTTTAATTACAATTTGTACGTTTAAAGGAATATGAGTAAGAACTGGGTAACTTCTGGAGGGTACAAAAATAGTGTGAAAGGAAACACGAAGAAAAAATTGCACATCAAAAAAATTGTAGATTATCGAAACACTTTATGTCGCTTTAATGTTTATACTTTTTAATTGTTTTCGTAAAAAGTGCAATGTGCATATTCACCGAATAAACTTATTTGACTCTTGGAGGACAAAAAATTGATTTAGCGTAAGTTGCGATAAAGGTGTTTTTTTTCTCGACGCCTCAACGTTGAACGATATTCAAACATTACCCTGGTTGTAACCGTTGGGTGTGGTCTAGGTGATGGATAGATGCGAAAATGCCGAAAGCGACTGATGCCTCAGGAAAAATACAGTAGCCACGGCAATGTCACCAAGAGGCCTCAATATTCTAATCCCAACGCAAGCGAATATTCAACACGAACTATGTCGAATTCATCGAGGAGTTCCAGAGGCTGGATGCTGTGGTCTGTAGTTTTACGTGGTTTCTTCGATAAATACCAGACGAGTTTTGGAGCAGTATCTTAACAAACGGGCCACGGACCGCGAGCGATCTTTCCTTTCTCTTCCTTGTCCTATACTCACTCCTTACACACACATTTACATGTACCTCACTACATTTACACTACTTGCACTTCAGGGCCTGATCCAGCCGATCATTTTAGAGGGAATATCGTAGATTATGGTTAAAAATAAATATTTGTAATTTAACTATATTATTTTTGTAGTGTGTACATGATACTACACAATATTATTTTTAAATAATTACATAACTCTGATAAATAATTGAAATAAATATTTAAATCAATTTTTCCAAATAAAAGAAGGTAACACACGACCACTCTAGGCGTTTTAGGGGAGGGGGGCCACGGCTCACACGCCCCCTCCTCTGATACTCTTCAACTTACTTGCTCTACACGTGTCAGGACACCTGTAAGGATCTTAATGCGTTTGCATACTGAAGCGGTGCTTCACTGGTGGATACACCAGGAGCAAACACCTCGCACGTCGAGATGTACAGTTGTGCTAAAAAAACCGCGTCACCTCGCTCATAGTTGTAATCTGCAATATAATCCTACACCACCTGAATTGAAAAAATCGAGTCAGTTGTGGAGGTAATGGAATTGGAAACACCGTATAATTTACATTAAATACTGGATTACCAATATCTACTATTTTTTCCTTAAAATTTGAAGTTCTGTAAACCACAGAAGATACAGAATGCCCCATTTCTTTAGCGTGCTGCGGTTCAATTGAGCACTACTGTAGTTGGGCATTGCATCTCAGTAACTGGCGGGGGAAGAACAACCCCACCTCCCGGCACACAACCTGCACTTCACTTACGGGACTACCGACTGCACACGTTGGGGTGCCCGGACACGCAACGCAATGAGTGGCTGAGCGCCGCGGGAGCGGTTGCTGTGGGCCGGGAGGGGAGGGGAGGGGGCTGAGGGGGTCAGCGGCCGTGGTGCAGGCGGGAGAGCGGCGGAATTCTTAATGGGGCCACGAATGAAGAGCTCGGGGCTAAATTAAAGGAGAGCCACTTGCCAGGGTTACGAGAGCGCCGGCCAGCTGCTCTCTTCAGAGATGCCTCCATTAAGAGGAGACGGCAAATCCTATACTGCCTATTTTCAATTGACTAGTTGCATGTTCCATTTTCTAAAAAAACCTATTCAATACAAAATTTAATGTTTTAAAAATCAGTATGTTTTACTTGGACTGCAACAGATTTATATTTGCATTAGTCATACATATATTGTAACAAACGAATTCCAAAAACTGAAAACAAAAATTTGTCTGCATCTTGTTAGAACTTGTAATCTTGTTATAATTTATAACATAACTTTATAATTACCTTATATAATCTACAAATACAAGTACAATATTTGTAGGTACGTAAATATATTTCATAATTATTTATCGGGTTATAACTTTATAATTTGTATTTTTACATTAATAAACCGTCTACAGAACTATTTACATTGCGGCCTAGCATATTAATGGAATGATGGATAGAGTAATTTATGGCGAAAAGGAACGTTTATCAACAAACGTGGTATTTCCCAAACATGCTTTAATGTTATACAAATGTACAAAAGTGACAAAGCAACGTAACTAACCGATCGACAACACACGAGAAAATACTTATAAACATTAAAATGCATCACTGTGAATGCTTTCAACCTCAGAAATGAAGCTTCCTGACAAATATTAACAAAACCACAGCCTTCTAAATGAATTAGTTCCAACTAGTGTCTTGCAGAAGCAAAAATGCTGTCGAGTGTGCGCAGCATCGGGAGCAGTAAACAATGGCTGTACCGAAGCGATGCAAGTGAGTACTAAAGCTTTTTTCCTTCCGCGACGAATGACGACAGCTGTCGTGTGCGTGACGCAATCAGTATGAGAATACAGTGGTACCAATAAGTATAAGGAATTTCCGATTAACATAAGCAGACAAAAGCGTTTTTAAACAAAATTGAATCTAGTTCCGTAGTTCCTGAGTATTCCACGAAACCATTCAAACTTCTTACATGACCAAAGGCAATTTAGTTTTCCCTCAAATATTTACGAATATTCGAAATAGGCAATAAAGATATATCATGTAAATATTTGAGCAAATTGTTCAGGAAATCTTAAATATTTAAATAAAACTGTAAGCCAAAATGTGAAATTTCTGAAATTTTTCTAGATGATTCCCCCAACTTCCGCCAAAAATGTTTTTTTCTGCTGTTAATTTCGACATTAAGTTCTACGTACATAGTGAATCCCGCATTGGAATACTTAAAGAAAAAATTGGAATATTTTGAAATTTCTATTTACACTACGTTTAAAATATATGCCTACTTAAATTTTTCAAGTTGCATTAGGATTTAATGTTGCCGACTACGTAGAGACCTCAAATCAAATAAATGAATTGAAATTTTAAGAAAGAACTTTCAGGTATCTCTTGCACTCAGGGCACTGCTAAAAAGACAACATGTTATTTCTATTTTCCAATATCTAAAGATACATATTCACTTGTTCGTGTGTACGTAACATGTATTGCGGCTCGTAGGCTTGTACGAGCGAGTTCTGTGATTCTTCTTCATACTTGCATACGACGCTATTTACTTTGACGATTTGTATCAGGTGACTTTTCAGTATCTTACTCTTGGCGTTCAGAGCAAAGAGTAAAAAGAAAATTTCGGCAGTTACCTAACATTTATTTATTTATGTGTGTTAGCACATTTTGCTCGGCGCGGACAAGTTCCTGCAACTTCCGCCCACCTGGGCACTCTTTGGAGTGCTTCCCGCTAAATTATGGGAGTTCCATGCTAGACCAGGGTGTCATGGGGGCGCCAATTCCAAAATTCGCGCGTCCCACTTAAAAAAAAATCCATCATCAATCAATCAATCCATCAATCAATCAATGAAATGGAATGAAGACATTAATTAAATCATTGTTTCCCCGCGCCTTGATGCATGTGACAGTTCTTCCGCCGCCCTGCCAGGTTGCAATCAGCTACCCTCGCCGCCGACACCGGTGACGTCACTACATCACCACCGTCACCGCCGCCACCAACACCATCGCGCCGTCGCGCCCGTATCTCTCCCCCCGCCTACGTCCGCCCCCCGCCGCCAGCTAGCCGGCTGCCCGCCCCTCTGCGCCCTGCCCGGGGTCGGAACCCGGGGCAGCGCCAGAACACGCGCAGACAGCGGGCGACACAGCTGGTGGAGTGTGGGCCAAGCGGAAGGAGCTATGGTGGACCGGGAGCATGAAGCATCCACGGCGGTGAAGGGCATTTTTCACGCTTTCTGCATTTGAGACCCTCTACTAGACAGCGGTGTGATTTGTAGGAGCGGTGGTGCTGTGACAGTGGTGTGGTTCGACAACCCAGCCATGTGTGCCTCGTAACCTTTCAATGTTACATTCATTTGGTTTTTGCTTGCTGTGTTAGTCAGGTAGCATCGCTTGGTCAGTGTGTGCCTTTAATTTTGTGTTTCGCAACACTGCAAGAGTTTTGTGAAATTGTTAAAGTTTTTTTTGTATTCTTTGACAATGTGACTAAAAACTGGAAAAAAAGAAAATGAAGTGTGTGAGAGTTCTGAAAAAAAAAACACAATTCAATTGCAATAGTTTGGCTCTTTCAAGCGAAAGAAGAGCGAAAAATTGAATGCAGCTCAGAAGGTGGCGTAGAAATACTAAATCGTATCAACTGATATTTTAAAGAAAGCTAAAACGGGAGAAGATAAAATGAATGATGCTATTAAATACATATGTAATACAACTATAATGTATTTAATTCAGCTACTCATTTTTAATTTTTACCGGGCATTTTTCACACGCATTAACGGAAACTCAATACCCATGAAGCTAAGAGTAATACTGAGAAGTATTATAACAATAAACGGTACAATAATAGTAATAATAAAGACTTTTTATAAACAAAAATCAAAAAAGTTAACCAAAGGTGGAATACACACAATCAAGGTAGTCAATATTACAGATAGTCATAAGAGTTACACTTACAATAGCGGGAAAATATTCCAACCTTGTAAAAAATACTTACATAAAATTAACTACATATTTGGAAAAGTAATTTATACACCTCATTTTTAAAATGGAAACTATTCGTATTAGGTTGAGGTGGACATCACGTGTTAATAAGAAATTGTGAAGTCTTAGTTTGTCTTGGCAACATTTCAAACCGTTTTCGGTGCTACCCTTAGGTTCTAATGTTCAAACTCAAATAGACGACTTCATGCTGGAACTCGTGATTCAGACTCCACCAACAAATTACTGACATGACGCATTCAAAAAAATTGGAACCGTTTAAAAAAAAATTAAATATTCCAAGGGCTTCATAAAAAAGTACTTCCCAAAATTAAAATACTGTTTGAGATTCAAGTCGCCACGAGATCAGCTAGATTAACTGGGGATATCGATTTTGAAAAAATAGGCGCTAGCACTGACCACAGACGAACGAACAGACAGACGTTTCGTCGTCATTGAATTCAAAGACCCACATAACATGGATTCTGACTACACGATGTGTTAGGGAATGTAGTTTTTTATATATATGAACACGATTTATCCACTTTTTCATTACCAAAGCCAGGCAAAAAGAGTTTTGCGTAAAAAATTCTCTGGTGCACGATTTCAAAGCTTTTCCTTCTTAAGTACCCAAGATCGAGAGTGTAAAATTGGGAGCCGTTTTCTAAGAAAGTCTTGTAAATGTATATCTTTCACTTCAAGTAAAAAAGAAGAAATATGAAAGATGTATGCTACGTATAAAGGTAAGAATATTCTATTTTTTCAGCATCGGAAACACCCAAAACCCGTTTTCTTTTAAATCGGCACTTTTTCTTGGAGCATTTATTTATTTATTTATGTATTTAAGCCTATCGGATCCCATGAGGGCTAATGCCTCCCGCAGAAGCGGGGATGTCAGTTGGTACACCTGTATTACATATCAACATTTTTGCACATTGATTTTAAGTTTCTTCCAAATTTGTCTATCTTTTGCTACTTGAGACCACTTTACAAATCAACGTATCACTTCATACAAAACTTTAACAACAACACTTTACACAATCAATAATTTATATATGCAGCATTACAATGTTTTATATGCACTCCTCTTAGGATAAATTATTAAATGTTTACTGTAAAACAAAACAAACGTTGATAGGCATATAAACATATTACTAAGGCAGGAGCATTTCATAAAGAATCTAGTCTAAGAACAAAACTGTTTTACAGATCACTGCTATTATCATACTAAAGGATAAGTATAATCATGAGTGCGTGCAAACTGCAATAATTCACAAGATCTGCTTCTGCTTATTACATTCTTTTACTTTAACAACTTCAGGTCTTAAGGGTAAGTTCATTTTCACTCGATATCATGCGAGAAGCAATATATTCATGTTTTTCAGCCCTAAATCTAATATGGAAATGTAAATTTACTGTAAGCAATGGATCTCCGCGCTTCCGAAGTGCTCGCCAACAAACCAATTTATCCACTTCAGAGAAGCAAGAAATTACATCGATGTCCCGGAACGAAACAAGTTCAGAACGGTTCGTTTATCCCGATAGGGTTCTTTTATATTAACACATTCATCAAATGGGCCGGGAGCTGGTGGTCGGCGCGGGCAGTCCCATGGCCTTATAGGGCGTTCTTTAATACAACGCAGCCTAATGGCAGACACCCGCGCCGCGCCCCCCGCCCCCCGGACGCGAGCGGTGGTGGGGGAAAGGCGCACGTTGGCAACGGACGGCGAAGGAGAGAGGGAAAGCAAGGAGGCAGAAGGAGAGGCGTTCACGATGGAGGAATGAACGAGGTAGAATAAGAAGTTCTTCACGAAAGGATACCAAGGCAAGAAGGAAAGAAAGATGACAAGAATTTGAAGGCAAACAAGAGAAAGTGTATTGCCAGTTGTTAAAGAATTCAGATGAAAACTAAATCAAAGGCAGCAAGGAAAAACATAATTAGCTACGAAAAAAGATGACAGAGACAGCGTTGACGCGGGGGAGCGCGGAAGGAAGGCGAAAGAAGGAGAGAAAGAGAAATGTGGCGGTTTTCACGATGGAGGAATGAACGAGGTAGAATAAGAAGTTGTTCAAGAAAGAATACCAAGGCAAGGAGGAAAGGAAGATGACAAGAATTTGAAGGGAAACAAGAGTCTGGCGTAATGCCGGTCGATAAAGAATAATCAGACGAAAACAAAATCAAAGGCAGCAAGGATAAATATTATTGTCTCTATTGTCAATTTATAAATATTAAAAATTATATTATTGGCTACAGAAGAAGATAAATTAAAAGTGAAGAATTTAGGAGAGAGGCGAATTAAGAAAAGCTTAATAACAGACAAAATAGAATAGATATGAAGAAAGAACAAAAGAACAGAAGAAGAAGAACGGGAACAAAAAGATGTCGTTCAGAACGGTTAGAGACCTTGTCTCCTCCTCTATTATCCTTCGTATGATTTGACCACAGTTGATAATTAACTACAAAACGACAGGAACATGGTTTGGTCTTAGAGGTTGGAGTTCAAAGTAGAAGTAGAGCTACGAAGTTAATTGGGAACGAAAACAGATGTGAATTACGAAGTGATTGAAAAAATGGTAATACATGATTAAGTGTAAAGATCCAATTAAATGAAGTACCTGCAGAAGAGTTTGCAGGCGGAGGGAGGGAAAGAAATAGGAAACGTTAACAACGTGAAATCCCAAAAGAGGTAAGCTAGAACCTTGAGAAAGGTGGCACTATAGGACAGAGTAAGAGTGATTATTTCGTGTTTGCAGTCGCTGCGATGGTCATTAGTCCCGAAGGTGTAGTGTATGTTGTTATCTCGGGAGGTGGCGTTCCCCCGTTCGATGGCGAGAACCGGCGCAGACCAACATTCGTTTTTTTCCATCCAGGTATCACTCACCAGCGGGGCACCGCCCCAGCCGGGACGCGCTCTAAAGTCCCGACAAGTCACTCGGCATGTGTGGTACATGCGCGGGGCATGTATAGCGCATGTTAGTGTAAGTGTGTGTGTGTGTGTGTGTGTGTGTAAGGGGTAAGGGGAAAGGATAAGGAACCCTCCGGAAAGAGGCACGGCAGTCTCATCAGTGGATGCTCAGTGGTACCTCATCGGGTGACACAGAGCGAGAGAATTTGATGAGATGCAAGTGGAGGAATATGAGTGCGAAATGAAGCAGTAAAATGGCAGAAGAAGGAATACCTGCTAAATAAGTACACCTATTTCTATTTCCAGGCGCTTCAGTAACTTGGCTTAATATTCCCCTATGTGTAGCACATGTTGTACCCTGGAGATGTCGATATTCCTCTCTCTCTGGAACGTGAGATTCAGAACCGGACTACGTATCGGTTTGCGTCGTTTCCTCCTCGCCGTATGTCCCCAGTAGGGAATTTCCCAGTCAGTATAAAATCTAATTTACCCATTGATCTGCCGTGAGTGTATACAAGTGTAATGCATGTTAGTGTGTTTATAGTGAGAAAAGAGAAAAATCGCGCTCAGTCATTAGACCGGCTATTGAGACACTGCTCGGGCATTCGCTTGGTGCTGATCGGAGACCCTGAAAACAAGCAACAGTTCGGCCAGAACATTCCCCAGAATGTGGTTCAATTCGCCCCAGTTACGAAGCTAGTTATGGAAATCCTTCACCGTCGGGACGTCTGGACCCTTCGTGCCTTCGGGAGGGTGGCTGCGGAGGCAACAGCGGTTGCCTCGGAGCCACCCCAGGCGAGGGGGCGGGGCGGGGCGGGAGAGGCGGGGAGCGAAGGCCCGCGGGCGCACTAAATCGCAATCAGCGCGGGAGCGACACGACACGACGCGCGCCGGGCCCATAAATCCAAGGCCCGACGCAGCCGCGACGGCCAACCAAACAAATTGCACGGGCGGCAATCGGCGACCACCCGTCCCCGTCCCTGCCCCAGCTGCCGCCCCCATCCCTGTCGCCGTCCCCATCTCCGTCATTGTCTCCGTCGTTGTCCCGTCACTGTCACTGTCATCGTCCCCGTCGCTGACGCCGTCCTCATCGCCGTCTCCTTCGCTGCCCCCGTCCCCGTCCTCGTCTCAGTCCCCTTGCTCGTCGTCTTCGCCGACCCCGTCGCCGTCCTCGCCCTCACCGTCGTCACCGTCACCGTAATTGACGATTCGCCGCCCGGCCCGTCGCCCCGCCCGTAGCCAACAACACTTTCAAGATGTACTGTGGTTCCCATCTTCTGGACCAAACGAGATCACGCAAAAATGTAAATTAGAGCTGAGTGCTGTGTTCACGTTAACAAGGTTTTACTCTAAGGGATGAGTATCAAGTCACGGGGTAACTATTTGAATGATATGTGGCGAAATATGAGTTTTAGCGATAGGTTTGCCTTCCCCGCGATTTTACGGGCCTGCGCTCGCTCAACCTCTTCCTTTCGAGATTCCGATCCGAGTAGATCCGACTCCATCCGATTAGAAATGAGAGCTCGGGGGTAATCACACGATGCTCAGATGATGAATTTAAAGCTGACCGATAACTTATATGTGATGGTTAGAGGTTTTTGTCGATCATTGGCGCCTCGTCCACTCTCGGTTGCAAAGGCAACGGCTTCCTTCAGTCGGGATTGTCTTTGGGCCGGGCGGCGGACACGGTGGCGGTCTGCACGGGGCCGATACGCGCGCGTAGGATATCAAGTTAATTAACTACAGGAAACACCGTAAAGAAAGTAAAACCATCTATAAATAATGGAGTACATAGGCTACCTAAACAAGAGTTGCAGTACAACCCAGCACGAAGAAGGAGTGTAGGAAGACCACGTAGGAGATGGTTTGATGTGCGAAGACGGAACAGGCAGCCGCGTAATACTTGAAGTGCAGAAGAACTACGGAAAACCCTCATTAACACGAATTCCAAGGGACCGAAACAATCGGAGTTCGTGTTGTAAAAAAGTACATGACCTATTTTAAAGGGCTGATTTCTTTGAAAAATTTTGTTTAACACTAGAACGACGGGAGTTGGTTGCCTACCTAGAACGACGGCCACCGGTCAATTGACCGGTTGGATTTTTTTTAATGCTTGTGACGTTGTCTAGGTATTGCGATGTGCCCTATTACTAATTTAAAATATTATAGTTGTTTTTAAAGTATATTGTATCCCTAAAAATTTGTTTTCTTTTGAGTTTGGTCTTACTTGTGACTTTTTGCTCGTTCAAATCGGTGAGAAAAAACGTAAATCATGACATTTCATGGAAATTTTTAGTTTTATTGCCGTAAAAGTAAATTAAATTAGGGTTTTAAATACAAAAACATTTTTAAAAAATTTCAAACACAATTTTTACAATACTTTGAATGAACTATAAGAAGAATATACCGCCAAAACCGATAGTGTTATAAATATGGCTAATCAAAAGAACATGTCAAAGTTTGCAAGTAAGTGCATGATAACGATGTATAAACGTAGTAAAAATATATTTTTAAAGAACAGATAAGTTAGAGCATAAAATAAGAAACTTACCAGGAATAGAATCGTCAAATTCCTGTATCGTCGAGTCAGATTCGCTGCTTGATGTATCACTGTAAGAATGTGATTCTAGCGGAATAAATTCAATATCGCTCTCTACGTCAGTTGACTCACGACCATCAGACTCATTTTCAGACTGATCCGAAGGAATATTCTGCAGCTCTTCAAGAATTTGAGCTGTCGTAAGAAAACGTTTTCTCGACATGCCGCAACTTTTTTGGACTGTAGAACACCACACACAATACCACTATAATAATAGAGATCCGCCACAAGCAATCTGTCCCTTTTTTGAACGGTACTACGAGTAGTATTCTTGCCTGATGCGAAAATTGTGACGCGACGCAGCGACAAGTTCAAACACGCATCGACACCAGTACCGAAAATCCGTAAGGTCGGCGGGCAAGTACCAATATTAGAAACAATGCGTAGGTATAAAAATGCAGACTTGGGCCTGCATTCACGTTGCTTTGCAGCGGTTTACAATCACAAAAAAATGATTAGAAATGTGAATAGCTATTGAGAGTAAAAATCAAATTTTGGGTTGAACATTCCTCAACAAATTATTTATCAGGTTCAAAACTGATAAAAAGAAAAAACTAACGTCATGAATGTCAGTAACGCACACAAAAATGCTAAAACTATACACCGGTCAATTGACCGGGAGCCGTCGTTTTAGGTAGGCTCGCTTGTTTCTCCAGCACCACACAATTTTTTTTCCATACAAATTTATAAGATTTCTCTGGAGCCTAAAATAATAAAAGTCACGTAATATCAAACTCATACATACACTAGTTTCCCAAATACGGCAGTTCAAAACTCCCAACCGGTCAATTGACCGGTGACCGTCGTTCTAGTGTTAAGGCAAAAATCTCCAGCCGCGGCGTCGGCTTCTGCAGCGGCGGGTGCGCGGCCGGGCAGCCAGCGGCCCCCGTCGCTCCCGCACGCAGGGACTTTTAACCGCCATACAGCGTGGGGGAGACCATTGCAGTGGCTCTCCTGCAGCCCCTTCTTACAGCAACCACAATACGGACTGCTGCCAACGATACTTCAAACGCGCGTAGCTGCTGCGTAGGTTCGTGAGACGCAAGCAGGCGCGAAATGTTACAAAAAAATAGCGTCGATGTTCGCGCTTTCTTCAGCGGTTTCTTATATTATATATTACAAATATACATTAGTAAAATAGAAATTTAAAATATACATTAATTAAATTACTAATATAATTAAAATAAATTAATAAAATACTAATGTAATTAAAATAAATTAATAAAATACTAATGTAATTAAAATAAATTAATAAAATACTAATGTAATTAAAATAAATTACAAATATACATTAATTAAAAATACACTTTGAAGACACTTTTCGTATTTCTCAGAAATCAGCCAATCTTTGTGTGGAAGTTGGCGAGCCTAGCGGCGACACTAGCGCCCTCAAGCTTTGTCTCCGATTTTGACGGAGAGTTGCAAGACCCTGCCCACCCGCACAGCGACCGCACGCAGAATGGCGTCGGCGGAAATAGCTGCGACAAAGCGTGTTCAATACTCGATCGATATGCGAGCAAGGCGTGCGAACACTCAACTATCGCTCCTACGGCGAGTCCAGGGCGGGCTGCCAGGCGCGTATACTGTGACGTCGTCATGAGATGAGGAAGAACACAGACACGGAGTTTACTGTACATATTTATTTACAATAGTTTATTACACTATGTACACTCCTAAGGACACTCCTAAGGAACGCTGCTCTCCACAGCACCCCGACTTCTGCGACGAGCCGCCTCAGTATTTGCCAAGAGAACCCCAGCTTGCTACACTAGCACCGCCCCTGGTCTCTTGTCCCGTGGCGAAAAGCCACGCCTCGCAAGACGCTGCTCGCGATCACCTCCGCACATCGCTACGGTCAAACTCGACTCCTAGGAAGCTTATTCCACCCGCATCCCTTGCGAGGCATCACGTGACCGACCTCCCACGCACAAAGCGTCATTTCCGCTCGAGATTAGGGCCGGCTGCAGATGGAGCCTGCCGTCCACCTGAAGACGATTTCTGTCGTCACACATCACTTCTGCGAACGGACAGCCGCCTTCTCATACACGCCACCAGCGGAGAGACCCTCGAGAGACCCCGGGGGTCCATCCGCCCCTGCGCGGCACGAGAGGACCAACCCCTCCCCCTTGCACGACTTGTTCGGTCGGTCGCGCCCAGTGCTATGACGCTACAATACTTGTGTCGCTTTCTCGCTTCTCATTATTATGATCTAGACTCGCCACGAATCGCTCTACTATCACGCTGGAAATGTACAGAGCGCCAGGAAAGTCTGTCCGCACTGGGCTGGGTCAGGGCCTTCTATTAATAATGGCAATGACGTTGGTAGCAAATAAATTGCTGGGAAACAAGCGATGAGGACAACACTTTCAGCATCGGTTATGATTGTAGTGAGTGCGGTGTTTGCGTTTTCTTTTGTTACACGCTGCTACCAGCATAATTTTTGTTGCAAGCGCCAAGGTACCATGCGGGAAGACTCTCCTGGCGCGCTGTGAAAGACGTGCGGTGATAGAGCTGGCATTGCGACCCGATCACTGCCAAAGTCGGATGATGTCGTAGGCGTCCGCGGCCAGTGTCACGATCTGGGCTGTCTCGGTGACGCCACGACGAAGGCCGAGGAGCTGACGTTTCGACCAACATATCTTGTTCTTCTTCAGGGCTGTAAGCCCTGCAGAAGAACAAGGTATGTTGATCAAAACGTTGGAACCTCGGCCTTCACCCGGACAGCCCAGATCATCGGCCAAGCCCCAGTGCTTGGAGGGGAGCGGGCTCGTGGCGGAGCGGAATCGGGGCGAGGCGGCGAAGTTCGCGGCAGTTGGCTCTCGTTTCGCTCTTGTGGTCGTAAGTTCGGAAGAAGCTTTCGTCAGGTCGGTGAAATGCTCGCAGGTTCCCGAGGCCACAATAAGCATACACCTGGTTCATCCTCAGAGGTCGAAGCTCACTGATGGGGTTTGTGTAGCTAAAATGTAAATTTTAGCCCTTTGCAACTGGTCTCCGGGAGGGGGTGGCGTCTCAGCGACGTTCCGTGATTGCAACTTGTGGCAGGCACAGTGTTTTCTTCGCTGGGGTGGCAACGGATCTCGCATTTCATCGAATCGTGAAACGCCTTACCGGTGACCAAACTGCACGATTCCTGACACTTTTCGGCTGCCCAGTTTCACTCCTTAAAGTAAAATAATTTTCGCGCACGGTAAAAAAATTCAATATAGGCGGGTACATTACAATTATACAAATTTATTGTAGGAGATAACGCATGTTATTTCGCAAAGAACCGAGTGTACCGTTCCGCTTTTGGAAGTTTTCGTTCAATGTTCTTTCCATCGTGATATATTTGTCTGTTAAAAGGTAAGGTTGTTGTTTGGTTGTTAAGTTAGTGTGCAACGTACATCTTCAGTGTTGCCAAAGAATCTCGTACTATCTGACACACCGTGGAGTACTCAAGACTGATAAATGTATCTAATTTCGCAATCTAAGTATTCTTTATGAGCGAGTTTTCCTCTCTCTGGTTATTATTTCATTTAAAATTTAATGCGGCCCCTTCTTTTTCCTACCACGTGTGCTGAGAACCTTTGTACTTTTTATCCTTCACAAGTCAAATGTAGCCTAATCATATTGTACCAGTTCACACAATTCTGTTATGAAGTTCTGAAATGAAAAGTAAATAAGAACAAGTTTTTTAGTCAACAAAGGATCTCATTAAAAATAGTAGATGCACGCGAGAAGTACAAAAAATTTTACTCCTACTACAACCCGGGTACTCACGGTTCCACTCATTGTTCTGAAACGTACACTACGTTATCTCGAAACAAATGACACAAACTAGTCACCAGCCTGTAAAATACAGACGAACAAGTAAGAAAAGGTACACGAACACTCCCTTTTGTAATGAAATTCACTTGAAACGTCTACAGGTCTACATTCCAAAAGAATGATATTTCAAATCTCTTAACTTCCTCGTCACAAACACAGCTTCCACAAGAACCAACAAACGAGGCGACGCGTGAATGCATTGTGGCGTGGAATTGTGACTCAACTGTTCCGTTTCACAAACATTTACCGCAGGGGAGGGGCGGGATGGGATGGGGCGGGGTGGGGGCCAACACGTGTGGTCTGGCGGCTTCCACTTAACAAGTGAGCGGCGCCGCCCGTCCCCGCCCACCTCGGTCGCCATTCAGCGGCACAAAGGCCGGGACGCAGAAAGGCCTGGCGCGGGGAAGACGGAACGTCACCGGAGCACCGGCCACACACACACGCGCACGCACACGTACACGCACACGCACGCGCACGCGCATGCGGCACGGCAACGTGTGCGAGATGCTCTCGAGAGGTCGAAGGGGAATCCAGTTTGCTTCGGGTTCGGAGGAGACTCGCTGGGGTCGGGCTTGATTCAGGTGAACTAAATCTTCAGAGGTGCATGAAAATACCCAAGAAAAATACAACACCGCCATAGACGTCCGCAGAGGGGACGTCTGTGCCCCCGCAAAATTGTTGAAAGGGTCCACGGAGCCTTAAGTATTAAAATGTTTTATTTTAGTAAAAATATTACACACCTGATTTTCCCCCTTACCTAAGCTGACAATTTGTCGAAATTGTTATATATTTGGGGATGATCCCGAGGAATATGGCAATCCTGTAAATGGTTCAACTTCAATTGTATTTTTGAATTGTACTATTCAAGTTTCAATTTCATTCCCCTTGTACTATCTTTTATTTATTTACTTGTAAAGTATGTCATGTGCAGAAAAGCGTTTAATGGAAAAAAAGACCCAGTGGTGTAAGTCCCCCCTCTCAATCTTTATTGAGGCTGTGGTCGCTTTTGAACAATTCACAATTAATTTTCAACAACTGGTGTATGGGGGAATAATTTCAAGCAGTAATTCACTCTGATTCTGACTGTTCAATGACAGACTGACTCTCAATTACATCAATAATAATTTTTATTTACACATTGAAATGAATATTAATTATATTATTAATTAATATTATTTGGGTTAAAAGGATGCAATAAACTCTCGGTTAAAGGTTATGGAAATGAGTATTTGGAGACGATGTTGTCAGTATATCCTGTAAGAAAGAAAACCAAACGAACAGATTAGACAGATAATGAAGGTAGAGAGGGAAGAGATCGAAAATATAGAATCCAAACAACTCCAACGGTATGACCATCTAATGAGAATGCACGCTAACAGAATACCAAAAATTGCCTTTGAGTGGATCCCTTTGGAAAGAAGACAACGAGGGAGGCCTAGGAAATATTGTAAGTCCGACATCGATTCGACAATGAAGAGCAGAAGAAGATGCCTGGCGGAATTTAAAACACTGGCGTGTAGAATGTGACAAACGGTCATTAGAACTGTGAACAACTCGTTTAATAATAACAAAAATGAATATTATAAACCCTCAGGCCAAGCAACTCGCACTTCCCCTCCATCGCCCCAGCACTGCCGGCTCCGCTCCTTTCCCACAGCACAAGCTACCCGTTCGGGCTGCCCTTCCCTCCCCCCCACACACACACACCTCCCGCTCCCAGTGCCACTCACCGATGAAGGTGGCTCGGAGCATCGACTGATGTCGCTGCAGTGCCTCTGACCGGGAGGTCCTCGGACTCCACTCCCAACGGTGACAGGATTTTCCTCACTAGCTACATAGCTAGGTAGAATTCAGACGCTGTCTGGAGGAGAGTTCTAGCGACCGGCTGCTCTGTTCGGTACTTTTCGGTGGATTCTATGACCAGGCGAATGCCGGAGCAGTCCCCAACAAATTACCTGTAACTGAAGGAAGAGCGAGGAGAAGCTAGAAAAGTTCTACATATTCACTAAACGAAAACAGTAGAAAGCTCAAATTTATTTCTAAATGAAAACAGTCAAGTGTTTTGAATATAAAGATTTTTGCAATTTTCAAAATATCAGAGTATTGGCTTTATACCGTACTTTTAAAAATTACGAAATTTGGTTGAGTAGAAAGCTTTAACTTCCTTGTAAACTAAAACCCTTAACGTTGGAATATTTTGGTAATTAACAAATTCAGAGGTTTGAATATCATTTGTTACTATATCATACATATAAATGTACTTTCGTCTATTCGAGGGGAAACATCCGTTTCTCCAGGAAATTTTAATAATGTCAGAGGTTTCATGTAAAGAACACGCAAAAACTAAAATATCCAATAATCTCCGGGGAGGAACAACTCGATCTTCTCACTGACGTAGTTACCAAGTTTCATCTCAAAAGCTTCCAATCTGGCAGAGTTACGGAACCGTTCATCCATCCACGCATGCATGCATCCATCCGTCCATCTATGCATCTATGCATGCACGCACGCAGACGACTGACATATCAATTTTTTGTATACAAAATTGCGTGTATGTCCTCTCCCACTGCGAAAATCTGAACCGTATTTTGGACGGTACTAACAGAATTTAAAACTTACATTAACTACTTATTATAGAAGGTAATTTACTGCATTTAGAAGCAAGAAACTTCTTACGGTATCAGGGAGACTCAAAACGATTTTTTCTGTCGAAGAAACGACACTTTTCGTCGCACCATTACATAACTTTGTCTGTACTATGTATATTACTCGGTATATACATACGCATACGGGAAAATAAAGGTACAAATATATTCGTAATATTCGACCATTTTGTTCAAGAATATTCTTAATTGTTATTCTATTGTCCCGGGTTACACGTGTAGAGTGAGATAGCCGACATGGATATAATTCAGGTTTTCATGCTACTGAGCTATTAAGGAAATCATATTTGCGTATCTGTAACTTTTCCTTCGTCGTGCTGAAAATATGAAAGAATATAAATGCAAACCTAGTAAACGTGTACGGGACAATTCACGTGACGGTTATCATGAGTTGGAAAACATGTTCTTGAAAACTGTTCACAGGTTGAAGTGAGATGAAGAAATCACAAATGAATTTCAAATAAATATGCCAACCGCAAATCAATTTACTATTGTACTGCCGTACTTTATTTAAAATGCATTAAATTTTATTTTACAAAACTGTTTTACATAATATCCACGTACAACAAGAGTCATAACATAATAGTGATGTTATGTGTGATGCATGAGTAAAAATATTAAGGTTGTACACAGAGAATTATCCCATTTTTGTTGCTTATTTTCGAAAAATATTCCTTAATTGTATTTTAGAGCAATTGGTAGAGAAAAACTGTTATCAGAATATGCACTCAGAAAATGTCATATTCCACTTTTCATTAATCCTTCATTGCGTGACTCCGGGCTCAGTGACTAGTTTCCTAGCTGCACTGCCTGTTCTCTCCCAAGGGCGAAGGGCCGACTACCTTTTTACCGCTGGAACGTGAGGTGCACAGCCGGGGGGGGGTTCCCTTTCCAGGGATCTCCTCCAGCGGGGCACCATCCTAGATAGGACAAGCTCTAAACTTCCGACTGGTAACCCGACATACGTAGTAGTGTAGTGCGTATAATTTTGCATGTGTAAGGGGAGAAGAGGAAGGAAAGATCGCGAGCGGTCGGTGGCTCTTTTGTTTAGAAGTTAGTGCGTCATTCACCTGGTATTGATCGAAGAAACCACGACAAACTACCGAACAGATGAGTCAGCCTCTACGATTCCCCTCCGGGAACGAATTCCCCTCCGAATTCCTCTAAGATTCGATGTAGTTGGTGTCGAAAATCCGCCACAGTGGCAATTCGATCTCCTAGAACAGGGGTGTCCAAGTGGCGGCCCGCGGGCCACATGCGGCCCCCGGTGCGATTTATTGTGGCCCGCGAAAGGTCTATAGACAACCGTGAAAGTCCCGTGCGTCCGTGTCGGGTGAGACTATTGCCCCTAGCACCCACATCCCATCGAAGTTAACACCCCCTCTTTCATGTGAAAATAGTTTACGTTTCCATTTAAGAAGTGTTTTAGTAAATTCAGAAATACAAATCTATCCCAATGTGATTCACTACGTTATACATGATAGGTACCTGACATCATGCATGGTTCTATCAATCCCTCCCCAACGACGTTTCAGAGCAGCCGTGCAAATTGCTGAGATCAATAATACGGAGAAGTCAGGTGTGAATCGCCCAAGCAATGAAAACATTGCTCGCAACCACTTTAAAGGGTTTAGCTGTGGCCCTTGAGGCTACGCAAGTTGGACACCCCTGTCCTAGAACCTCTCGGTGCTAGGACTTACGGCAGCTGTAGTCACTGATGCGATCGCGTCAGTGACTTCAGTTGCCATGAGTCATGTCAGCCGGTCTCGTATCCTTTTTCTTTTTTTGGGGGGGGATTTAAGGACGTATCAACTACTAGGCCATTAGCGACCACTATTGGATGTAACGTTATGGTATTGTAGCGATCCTGAGCTTGCTCAGTCGCTATTTATCGATAAGAAAGACCTCGTCTGCGTGGTTCGCCGCGCGATTACGTAACCCGTCGCCTTATCAGCGGTCGCTGGAGGGGTGGCGGGGGGAAGACAGTTGTCCTCCCCCTACGCGGAAAAGAAGGGGTTGTAACGGCAGTGTGAGGAGAGTGGGCAGAATGTTTCGAAAAACGGCAGCGTGAGGTTGCAGCGTGAGGTTGGAAGCTGATGGTGTGTGGCCGCGAACTCCAGTTATCGAGAAAGGAGAGGTTTGGCCCAGTGGTGGCTAAAATCACACGGCAGAGGCACGTTCGACGGAGGCATCTGGTCTTGGAGTACGACGTGGTTACAGAGAGAACACGTGCTTAGGCCCAAGACAGAGCGTCGGCAGCCGCATTAGTTCGCTGTGAGTTTTGCGCTGGTGGCGAACGCCACGGCCACCGAAATAAGGTCGGTGTTAAAGACAAAACAATTTTGTATGTGATACTATAAAAAGTAATGAGAACTTGGAAGCAATTGACTGTAGAATGCAGGTTGAAGTGTTGTTCCTGTAGTTCACTGTCAGATTGTTTAATGTTTTTTTTTGCCATTAACACTCTTGCATAATGTATGATATACCCGACCATTGATATTTCCATAATCATTTTGTACTATTTTCAAAAGATATGTGAAGTAGTGTGTCTTTCTAAGGGGAGAACATCACTTATTTATGAAAGAATCTTGCCACGTTAATAAACTGCAAGTGCAGTTTCTGTCTTTAAAAAAAAAGAACATTTTTATGATAGTGTAAAATCCAAATCAAGTTAGAAACAATTTGGGTTATTTATGAACAATTAAAAGGTTATAAAAGTATATTTGCTATGAACTGTTGAAGAATTTAAGTGAACTTAAATATCTTGAAATATTTATTGAAATTTGGATGCCTGTTGAGTAAAAATAAAACATATTTTCAATTTCAACCAAAGATGTAGGTTGTAATAAATGTTTCACATTTATGGTGTAAACACACATGTTTAGTTTTTTTTAGCAACTTCTTTTGAATATTCTGTGTTTTCAAAACTATGTTTATTCATTTTAATTGTACACAACATATGTCTTTGTAATTGAAGTGAATTGTTTTGCAAGAAATTACTATGTATGCTAATGCAGTGTATGTTGAGGAAGGGTTAATTGCAATTTTTGTAAACAGAAAGTACTGAGACATTTTGTCATCCGAAATGCCTGTGCTCTACTCTCTGATGTAACATTATGTGCACTCATCTCCCCAGAGATATCTTTGATTCAATTTGTTGGATTTCAATTTATTTTTGTCACAGAAGATATTGCTGTGATTCTAGTTTGAATCAACTTTGAAATTCATAATTTGGCAGTTAATTTTTCCTCAAAAAGTTTTTTTTATGCTGTTCAGTGTTATATTTTTCTTTGTTCATTTGTTTATCTGTGCATGTTAGGTAATTTTGCAATTTGTGTTTTTTTTTTTTTGAAGATTCAATTATATTAATGTTTGTGGCTTTCAACTTTGTGTTTTTTTCAAAATTTCAACAAGAGCCAAATTACCCACGAAATTTCCCCCCGGCCGACCTACACGTTCGGTCACAGTATGAGGATGAAACGATGTGGTGGTGATAAGAGGTGAAAGGACGAAACCAAACAACCACGCCCGAGGCGGGACTCGATCCCGCGACTCCTCGGTCCGAGACCACTACTTAGCGATCTCGGCCCTCTCCTACCCTTTGACTCCGCGAAGGTGCCCTAAACGCAGAAGGCGGTTGCGCGGGCAGGGACGGGGAGCCGCTCCCGACGCGCAATCCGCTTAGGACGCAGCGCGTGTTGGCCGCGTTCCCCGCGGGCGATGATTGATCCGCAGCGAGACGCCGCCCGCGCCCGCGGCTGCTAATTGGGAGCGCTCGCCCGCACTTGTTCGCGCGCCCGCCGCCGGCGCTGTGCAGCCCTCGCCCGCCCGGGGCGGGTCGGGGGAGGGGGCCTCTCTAATCCATCGTTATCCGCCCCGCCCCGCCTCGCCCCGCCCCGCCTCGCAGCCGCCGCTTTCGCCGAGTAATAGGCTCCGGTGTGCATATTGTTAACACTGCTTGCTCTACAGATTACACACGCCATATAAAAGTCATGATGCAAAAACTTTTTTGATGGGTGTACCTAAGCGTATTCTTATGCATACACATGCAGCGCGCAGATAAGGGGCTGCGGGCGGGCGGTGGCGACGCCCGCCGTCGTATCGAGCGGTGCCCGCCGAGGGGGCGGGGGGAGGTGGGGGCGGGGAGCGCAGGGCGGGGCTGGCTGCCTGCGACCGCCCGCGACGCTCTTCGGTGTTCAGCCCAAGTCCTCGCTGTAATTCCATTACCGGCGGCCGCGCGTTCGTGAGCGAGCGAGGCTTGGGGCGGGGGGCGCGGAGCGGGGCGGGACGGGGCGGGGTGGGGTGGGGCGGAGCGGGGCTGGGTGGAATGGGACATGGCGGGGTGGGATGGGGCGGGGCGGGATTTATGACGGGGGTCGGTGCGGGGCGGGGCGGGGCAGGGCAGGGCAGGGTGGGGTGGAGCAGGGAGGGGCGGGGCTGGGCGGGGATGGGTGGGGCGAGGTGGGGTGTTAGGGGAGGGCGGGGATGAGCGGGATGGGCGGGGTGGGGTGGGGCGCGGCGGGTAGGGCGGGGTGGGGCGGGGGATGGGGCTGGGCGAGGCTGGGCGGAGAGAGTGGGGCGAGGCGGGGGGAGAGGGGGAGAGAAGAGGGGAGAGGGGGAGAGAGGAGGGGCGGGGCGGGGCGGGGATTGGGCGTTGGCATGATGTTCGCTGGTGACATCCCCTGTCCGTCGCCGCGCGGACGAAACCGTTCGTCTCACCTACTCCTGTTTATGAGTCAGTGACAACTCCTCTGCAGTGCCACTGAGATCATAAGATTTTAGAAAATAGAAATCTACGTAGCCATGAATTCAGAAGTTGTCCCTTTTTATAGCCTGCAGCACTAATCGGTACCTTTCCACGGTTACTCCACTCACTACCAGGCGAACGCCGGAGCTGTACCTTAACAAACGGGCTACAAAACACGCGCGTGCTTTCCTTTCTGAATCTTGTCCCTCCTCTGTCCCCTTAACACAGGAGCATGCTCAACGCAACCGCACCCGTCCGGAGAGTCCAGCGCATCTTCACTAAGGCTGTGCCGCCGACGTGAAGGTGGCGTTCCAGTGGGGAAAGAAAACAGCCACCTCCCGTCTATAACATGCCCTACACTTTCGGGACGAATGTCCAAAATAACTGAAGTCCAGAAACACGGAATACTGGCACTCGCACTCGCACTCGCACTCGCACTCGCACTCGCACTCGCACTCGCACTCGCACTCGCACTCGCACTCGCACTCGCACTCGCACTCGCACTCGCACTCGCACTCGCACTCGCACTCGCACTCGCACTCGCACTCGCACTCGCTCTCGCACTCGCACTCGCACTCGCACTCGCACTCGCACTCGCACTCGCACTCGCACTCGCACTCGCACTCGCACTCGCACTCGCACTCGCTCTTGCACTCGCTCTCGCACTCGCACTCGCACTCGCACTCGCACTCAGCAGCCCTGAGGTCGAGCGCATTCCCTGAGCAATGAGCACTAAGGAAGATTAATCCCAGGACGCTAGCAAGGTTTTCAATCACCCTAGCAGCTTGCTGCAGAAACCGTCTTTTTAAACTGACGATAATCGTTCATTGTAAACGCTCTTATATAGCTCCAACAACTGTCCCGTGCGCCACATGAGCAAAATTAAATTGTACGTTAATGAATTAACTCCAAATAGATCGTTTGCTTTGAGAATACAATTTTTTGTTTTTGTGCACATTTCATTTACCGGAATAAGTGAAAACTGGAGAGAAGGGTGAAAAAGAATTGTTATAGATATCGACCACAAACACAATGATGCATAATAAAAATGATTCTGAAGTAAAAAAGTAGAATGTTTCCATTACAAACACGAATCATATTGATGACAAATAAAACAGGTTAAATAGACGTTTATATGATTTTCATAGAAATGTTGCTCACAATTAGTCAATATTAACAACAAAGTATACATACGTGTACAAAAACAGCCTACAGCAAACAGATTGATACCTGGCTGTCCGGGCACAGTTGTCAACACTTTGCCTTCATTGCCCGCATATTTTGGTCTTCATCGGCTTGCATTTCAATTGCCATTTTTTACCCCAAATGAAGGTTCAAATAATAATTACTTGTTATGAATATTTGCTTTCTGATAATCACAAATTACAACACCAAAAAAAGAGGGTTGCAATGTGAAATGTTTGGCATCGATTGTACGTTTTGAATTAATGATCATTGTTAAATTATCTTTTAATATCTAGGAAAAATGAAGTAGTTTTCAGCGGCAGAGTTGAAAGAATACATCATGCAAGCGACGGGCTTTAAATGTCTTCCAGAAAGAATCCCAAAGAAAATGGGTGGATCGTTGGAGAAACGTCCCACTTGACGTTTTTCAGTTGACTAAATGATGATATTTCAGACCATAGAGCTGGCCTGGAGAGTGGGTCTTTGTTGGCTGTCACATAATACCCCTCCATAAGTCACTCCTGATGACTGTTACGCAATAGAACAGCCATAAATAAGCAGCAGCGGCGGGAGCAGGTAGGAGCTGTCGATTCCGCGAGGGAGGCATTCAGCTCCCCTCCAGCTCAGCGGCGGACGCCCAGGTAGGCGTGAAGCGGGCACCCTGCTAATAGGGCTTTTCGGCCTCAGGTGCACACTATTGTGGAGTTCGGGACCTCCTCGGATCCCTTCCCGAAGAACACGTTTAGGACCCGAAAACCAAAGGGTGAAGTCAGGATTTACATTTTTTTCATGTCTATCCAGGGGCATCAATAAATCCACAGCATTCGCTTTAATACATATTCAAATATTTACTTAACTGTTAAAAATACCTTTACAGTGACATAAAAAGAATAGGCTAAACTCTTATTTATCATCCACATTTTTCTCTTATCGTACTTAGTTTATTCCTTTTCATAGTACAGAACTGTTTCGCCGACTTCGTAACCGAAGTGACGAAAAGTCACTCTTATAACCCAAAGTTCGTTAAGGATTTTACAGATCCTTTAGAACAATCGAAACAAATACGTTGAAGCTAAAGGTGGTTTGTTAATACATTCATTTAAAGAATGGTGTATATTGTTTATATTTTTTCTAATAAGAAGATAGTGTTCCGAAAAACATCGAATGAAACACGTCCTGTGATAAAACAATTAACAGACTCGTTATTTTTTTTTTTTGCATTTCAGCCTTATAAACGATATTTTTTGTTATTGGAAATCATTCATACAATTATATCTTATTGCAAAGATTATGACGTATTTGCCGTTATGGCATGAATAATTGCGTCATCACATGTCCAGCCAATCGCAGCGAGAGAATCGTGGTATGGTAACGGTAAGCCGAACAACCGAACACCAATTTCTGACACGTATCAAATACCCGTTACGTCATAATAGAGATGCTTTCCAAAATTCAGCTTGATTGTCTTATAAATTTATAATGCTGTTATACAAACAATAGCAGGCGCAACTCGCTTGCTCAACTGTTTTGTGTTCGCGCCAACGTCGTTCGTTTTAAAAACATGTAATAAAGCTTAACCTCATAAACTAATTGCATACACACTAGTATTGTTTGTCGCCTTGAAGACGCCAATAACTAAAGATCTTATGACTCATCTTCTTGAACTTCACCCATTCATCCTCTAGTCAGAGGCCCTCCGCGTGCATTCTCCAGCTGCCCCTGGCTCTCCTTCGCTCTGCCATCGCCCGAGGCCGCGCAGTCTTCCGTCCAATGCCCGCGAGCCCTTTTTGCATCACTAGCCCTTCCGCCCTCCGCCGTTCGGGAGGGCACGCTGAAGGGCGCCTGGCAACGCTCAAGGGCCAGAGGTAGAAACGGCGAGAGCCAGCACTTTATGTGCAGAAGAACGGCTCTCTGCGAGCCAAAGAAATGGAAAGCGACAGGAGGGGACCGGAAAATTGTTGGGTTTTTTTCTCTCCAACATTTGACTTTCCATCTGAACCGTACTCGACGTACCAGCGTCTACTAACTCGTACTCAGAATTTTATGAATATGAATATCTGCTCCAGTAAATTGAATCTAGTGGGGATACGTAGCATGCAGGAAGTTTTCCTCCTCTTACTGTTATTACTCAACAATTACTATTTTTTTTTAAAAAAACGTACATGACGTCATTAAAAGATATGAAATTGAATGAATTTGTTTGCAGAAAACATCCACGCCACAATAATATATAAATGATTCAGAAAGTTGTATAGTCGGACGTTGTATCATGCCGTTCACTGTTCATTCTCGTACGCTAAAGAGAAAGAGTAGTTTACACATTCTGGAACAATATAATCAATATGTACTGTGAACACAGGGTCGAACATGCTTCTGCAAATGTTTATGGAAATGTTTAATATTTACCCAGATTAATGCATGCATGCTGAAGGGAAATAGGGCCAAGAAATCTTTCTGTCCGATTGACGTTAAGAACGTAACGCACTAAGCGTGATTGACCAGCCACTCCATGTAGAGTTGTGTTGGAATACACCAAAAAAGCTGTTGAGAGGATTTAACTATGTTTCTTTAGTACGGTGAGAACATCATGTAATCATCATTGTTTATAATGTGGTTAATGTGTATAAGGGTATATTTTAATGTTGTCTTTGTTTTAACACCATCTCTGAGGGTGGAATAAAAATATTCCGAAACGTCGGCAAACTAATGTCATAATACTTCGAACTCACTCCGACCAAATTCCGTTGTCGACAATTTCTAATTGTCTTTGTACATGTGAGATTTACCTCTGATTCTAGGCAGGCCTCTGAGGACAGATGTTCGGCAGCACACGAAATATTCTTGACTGCATCAGAAATGACCTGCCGAATATCTCGACGTAAGGTTTGACTAAAACTCCGCACTGCAAAACAAAAAGCATGAAATAGTACATTATGAAACGATGATGTAATGAAGGATATAATACACGAATGTGATATTACGATACGAGCGAGAAACGAGTATCGTATATTTCATACGAGTGTATTAATACCCAGTACATCGAGTTTCATACGGTACTTTTTCTACGACTTTTAAGTTTAACTTTTACATTGAATCGTTTCGTGGTAGTTCACATGAATGATTCAGCCAACGCCACCTAGCGAACGGATCCCTAACCATACCCTCGCATGCTGCCGCATGTGGCTGTGGCTATCAGTTCGCCTACGAGGGAGTACTGCGTTAGTCAAATAGGATCAAATTGAAATTACGATCCAATTTATTTTAAATAATATACCACAAAAATATTACTAACAAAAGAAATTAAAACTGACAAGCATAATATAATAATAAATGTAATTTTAATGTACACAGTCCAACGAAACATTTAATACAACGATCCTCAATGATGAAGTGTCAATACTGGTTTGTAAACTTCTTTGTGATTGTTCAAGAACCTGTATCTTAATGAAATCCGTATCGTAATGAGTATCGTTATGCAACTTGTTGCAGCATCCAATGACAGCATTATACAATGGGAGAAGAAAAATGAGCAATATTCCAGTAAGGGCGCGACCCTTTCATACATCGTGTAAACCCATCTTCAGTCCGAATCCAGAGCCCGGGCGTCTTGGAAACGACGACAGCAGCGAACCAGGGAAGAGCGAGGCTCGGTACTTCCCGTTCGCGGATGTCTGGCTCTGCGCGACCTCGCGGCGGTCTGGCGCCCTTTGCCGGCAATCTCGCCCTCCCCCGCCCTTCTCCGCCCCGCCCCGTGCCTCCCCGCCCCGCCCCCGCCGCGCGCCCGACGCACGCATTCTTGAGAAACAAGCGGGAGATATTGGAGCGGCCGCGCCGGGCGGGGCGGGGAGGGGGGGAGGGGGGGAGGGGAGGGGCGGGGGCGGGGCGTCGGTCCCCGCGGAGCCTCAAAGAAACGAGAAAATGAGAAAGTGCGGAGCCCGAAGGCGTGCGCGCAGCTGCCGTGGAAATAGTATCCAGCCGTGGGTATAATTTCAAGCGCCTCCGGCTACGTGGGGGCGAGCGGGCGAGCGGGCGCTGCGACGCGGGGACAGCAGGAGATGAGCACAGGAGGCGCGGCGAAGGAGACGCAGGGGACGACGAGGAGGCGTGGGGGGTATAGGTGGGGAACGAAAGGGAGAAGAGATGGCAGAGCAGACGAAGGACTGGGAGGCGGAGGAGGAAGCGAGAGATGAGGACGAGATGGGCGCGGAGACGCGCCAAGGAGATGGCCACTAGGATGAGGAAGAGTAAGCACACACCGAGGAAGTGACAGGAGGCGCTTGACTGGTTAATTGGGGATTCCGCGAACGTCAACTACTTCGGACATTATTCTCCTGAGTCTAGTGCATGCTGTAGTCTAGAGGTGGCGGTGTACCTGCCCTGCAGGCATTGAGCACAGGCCTACCGACATGGGAGGGGGTAAAATCCCGCATGTTTACCCCTCAGGAGGACCATCTGCCGTAACAAGATCAAAGCGTCTCCGGACATGAGCGGTAGTGTAATTCTTCAAAGGGAGACAGAGAAAGAAAGAAAGGGAGAAAGAAAGAGAGAAAGAAAGTGAGAGACAAAAAGAGAGAAAGTAACAGAGAAAGAAAGAAAGAAAGAAGAGAGAAACAGAAAGAAAGAGAGAGAAAGAAAGAGAGAAAAAAGGAAGAAACAGAAAGAGGGAAAGAAAGAAAGAGAGAGAGCGAGTGAGAGAGAATGTGTTTACGGGCGCACGCAAAGAAGGAAAAGGAAGCAAGGCCCGTGGCCCGCATGTTAGGGTACTGCTGCGTGATCTGCCTGCTATTGCTCGAAGAAACTTCGGGAAATTACCAAATAGAGCAGCTGCTAGAATTCTCCTCCAGACAGCAGCTGAACTGGACGTAAATCTATAGAGGCAATGTGAAAATCCGCGTCTATCGGGACTCGAAACCCTGGACCTCCCTGTCAGAGACGCTACAGAGGCAACGGTCGCTGCCCCTGAGCAATCCCAGCCGGAGGACGAGAGCGCCTAGAGAAGTGGACTGCAGGGCAAAGGTTGAGGCTGAGGTAGTGATCAAGGACGAGGAGAATGGAAATAAAGTGGGGAGGCAGAGGTAGAAACAGATAAAAAGGTACGGCTATGAATAGAAAATAAAAGCACACAAAAGGTTCGCAAGTGGACGACGCGAGTCGTCAGTATCCAATAACGCTTCCGAGAACGCGTCGCATCCCCGCGTTGTCTTGGAAACATTGCAAGCGCAACCTTGAGAAAAAGAGAATGCGAATGCGAATAAGGAAAGGAATTGCATTCGGTGTTCAGATTTTCAGGAACTAAGATCAAATTGGGTATTAATGTTTAGTTCATATACCTGTTAGAACAACATAGTGGAAAGAACAGAGGAATGAAAGCTCGTACCCGCTCAAAGCGGTCGGTATCCGTTAGGCATTTTATAGCCCGCCGTAGGTTAGGCAGTTGTAGCTAAGATGTATGTAAGTTAATAATATATTTGGTCAAAAAACAGTAAAAACTGTATATGACGTTTGTGGAAAGAGATGAAAGAAAGAATGTATATTTCTAGTCCTTGTAAATGTTCTAATTTATATTTTCTTCTTATAAGAAGGTGGTATTACCCTTTCACTACCAACGGGACATACGTATCCCGTTGGATTATGTAGCTACTAATGGAGCAAACAAGTGTTTAAAAATGCTGTACCCAGGTCCCGTTGTTGCTGCTGATCAAAGCGATCAAAGTTTTGCTGCATATTACGTTCGTTTGCACCTAGGAAATTGAATAATTGACTAATTTTCTACTTTGAAGTGTGTGATATATTTTATATACAAAGAAAATAAAAATTCCAATAAAAATTAAAATTGGTATTGAAATGGTTAAGTAATGAATGCCACATGGCCTTTATCCTAAATAACTCACTCAGTTGGTTACGAACGTAGGCAACCGCCTTGCTTTTCTCTACATGAGCAAGTCACTACTCGCCATTATCGATCGAAATATTCGGAATTACAATAAAGCTTTCTATTTAATAGTGGATTGGATGGATTTCTCGTCCCTCACACCCTGCGGTGTCTCTGGACGTCTAAGACCCAATGGTGGCGTACAATCATGTGACCACTTCTCTTTTCTCCGCAACATTCACTGCGATGTTGCTCCTAAGCGCGTGTTGGTTTAAGAAGACACTTTTTCCGAAACCGATGTAATGATGTTGATGTTAATAATAGTAATACTAATATTAATTATTATTAATTATTATAGTTAATTAATTAATTAATAATAATATGTCACGTAAGTGCTGGGAGTAGGTTTAAGGAAGGAAGAATGGGTAGAATTACTTAGGATAGGTACCAGAGGCTTCGGAGCTAGTCAGTCCCCCGTTGGCTCCTGGGGAGAAGGGAGGGGGTGTATGACTCGAAAGGAATAATTCGGTCAAGGTGTCAGTCGCCTCTTACGACAGGGGGGAATTACCCGTGGTGCTATTCTACTAAAACCCCCGGACACCACACGGGGCTTAATAATAATATAATTTTTTTAAAATGTTGAAGAGTGTCATTACAACCGGGATGGATATTGTCGTCTATTTTGAGATGAGACATCATCATTTGAACAATTCTATTAAGGAAAGTCTTTTAACGGAAAACTATGACTTAATGGTTTCAAATGGTAAAGTTGATATGGTGTAAATCGTGTCAATACATATATCTAACAGCTATATTACAAACCATCAAAAAGTTGTTTTTGCACTCTACAGGATTAGGGAATTTCATGATTCGCTGATCACATACTGATGCATTAAATCCCTAAGTAACTAGTGGGGCTAAAACAGCATGTATTTTCTCGCCCGTATTTTCACGCAAAATTACGCGAAAAGAATTCAATTTCTCGAAAAACTGTACATGATATTTCAAAATTTATCTTTAAGAAACACATTTCATTAACGGAAAAATATATATCTTTAATATTTTAGTTGTAGAAAGACTCCTAAAAAGATTGAAGGTTTGCAATTTTCAAAAAATTAGGTGTTGCAACGGACAAAGAGATCCGCATCATTTTCTTAAACATCCTTTTACAGTATCCAAAAAAAGATTTAATCAAAACGTTGGAGCCATATTTTTTGAAAATTTAGGAAATGTCTTACGTAAAGTATTTCCTGCCCAAAATTAAAATATCCATTTCAAATTCAAGAGATCGCGACATCAGTCAGATCGATTGGGGAATATCAATTTTGGAGAAAATCGGCTGAACGCTTTAGTCACTTGCGTTGTTCACAAACATTTTTTGCCGTCATTTTTTTCTACCAAGGACCCACAAAACGTGAATTCTGGCTACAACACATGTTAGAGAATTTTTTCTAAATTTAACAACTGGATTTATCCACTTTTTCGTTATCAGGGCCCTGTAATTAGAGTTTTTATGCCCAAATTCTCAGTTTTTTCGCGCAGTATTACATAACATTCTCTAATTACGTATGAATGGACTACCCTAAATATGTAGAGAAAACACTACGCTTTCAGTACATTTTTATTATACTGGAAAATGTGTTTTATTTTTATATTTAATTCTACAATTTGCACAATGACATTGATGACTCCTAGAGTACATATTAACTTCGTTGATACTTGAACTAATTATTGTTTTATGTACGGTGATTGTGTTGTTTACTGAAGGTATGCTTTTATAGTCAAGTAAAGGCTTTGGTTATATTAACTTGATTTTAGTGTGTTATATTTTCTTGTTACTGGTTTTCCAATTTATTCTCGTGTCGATGATCAGTCACAGTCAGATATTTCACAGTTTGATTTTGTGAGATCATGGTATTGAGTTCATGTGGAGTAGGGTGGTGAAGAGAATACTCCAGTAAAAATATTTTGGTGACTAGTGGTGGGAATAAGTTTTATTTTCCATTTCATGGAGCAATCTTCCATGTGCAGTCTTCTATATTATTTCAGTACTATACCTTCCCTTTGCGGCTCTCACACGCAACCAATCTGTATAAATGACGTCTCTAAAGGAAGACAATTTCACGGAGACGTGAAAATTGCACTTTGACTTTCAAAATATGAAGGATTTGTGTAAAAAATGCATCTAAAAAATTAATGTAAAATGCAACCCGCAACGCACGTCATGATTTTTTAATCTATATCGTTAAATAACTCCTAAAAGGAGCGTTCTAGAATCTTAAAATTAAAATTTTAAGACAGAAGGCCTGAAAGAAACGTTCCTTACTCCGTAATCTACAGGATGAGATGTTCTTGACCATTTCATTACATTCTCGCTGTTTCGACGCTTCTCGATTCTATCCCACCTGATCAGAGCCTATAGAATTTGCAAGTGTATGTGAAATTAGTAATTACTTGATATTCTATGCGATTGAATTAAACGAGTGTACTTCTTTGCTCGATAATAAAGTTAAAGAGGAACATTTTGTATTGACAAAGGGTGTATTATATTGTTATCAATTACAAGGTGACACATGGAACAAGGGAAGGAGGATAAGAGGAAGAAAAGAAGAGAAATATATTTTATAGATTTAATATGGAAATGGAAAAATAAGGAAGAGTGTGGAGTATAGCATATTATAGAAATAATATAGATTGTTCCATGGAATGGAAAATAAAACTTATCTCCACCACTAGTCACCAAAATATTTTTACTGAAGTATTCTCTTCACCACCCTCCTTCACACTCATGGATCTCACAAAATCAAACTGTGAAATATCTGACTGTGACTGATCATCGACACGAAAATAAATTGGAAAACCAGTAACAAGAAAATACAGCACACTAATATCAAGTTAATATAACCAAAGACTTTCTTGACAATAAAAGCATACCTTCAGTAAACATCACAATCACCGTACATAAAACAATAATTAGTTCAAGTATCAACGAAGTTAATGTCCTCTTGGAGTCATCAATGTTATTGTGCAAATTGTAGAATTAATTGTAGAAATAGCAGAGTTCTCGCACGGGGACGCTATTTTTACGTAAATGCTGCAGGAACCCCGTCTCGAGCGATTGCCTGCCTCTTCCGCGTCGCCGTGCCCTCGCCCCCCCCCCTCCGCACCGCAGTCGGCGCTGAGTTTTCATTATGAAATTTTTCCGGCGCCGCGCGCATTTTGTATCGAATTTCGCAGGTTTTATCTGCCCCCCCCCTCGCCCGGACCCGAATTTTTGAGGTGCCGCCGGCGACGCACAAGCACGCCGATATTTTTCCACCAAAAAATTTAATTTACTCTAATTACGAATGCGCAAAATTCGAATAAAATGTTGCGAGCGCTGTTTGCGGCCGCACCGCTTCTGCTAATCAGTCTCCGTGGAAGAGAGGGAGAAGGGGGAGGGAGAAGGGGGAGGGAGAAGGGGGAGGGAGAGGGGGAGAGATGGGCATGGGATGATCAGCCAGTTTGGAAAGATTGGGAAATCACGTCGCTGTTACGAGGGTGTGGCAATCACCGATGCGCCACAGAATGTGCTGTCGAGACGTCAGGTAGTATTGTCACTAAACGTCGGTGTGCCAATTATTCTCTCGCGGAACATTAATCCATCCCTATTGTGCAATGGAACAAGACTGGCTGAGAAGAAACTAATGTCATCGAGGCAATTATTCTTAACGGGAAGTCTAATGGAGAAGATGTGCTCATTCCATGCATTCCCACCGTTCCCACCAACATGCCTTTTGATTTCAAACGACTGCAGTTTCCCATTCGACTTGCATGCTCAATTACCGTCAACAACGAACAAGGTCAATGACTTCAAATATGCGGATTCAACCAACAAAATCCGTGTTTTCCGCATGGTCAGTTGTATGTTGGATGCTCACGGGTCAGACAGTCAACAATTTATTTGTATTTGCTAAAGAACGAAAAATAAAAATATATTATATACCCTAAAGCACTTGAACAATAAAGATAAGAAAATAGTATAAATATATCTCCCAAAATGTCTTTGAAAACAACAGATAAATAATAAGAAAAATGTATGGATAATATGGATAAAAAAACAAGAAAGAAGTATGGACTGTGGATATGGCAATATTACGACAAGGTATCAGGAGAAAATCGTGACGAAGAAAGAATTGGCACATATTGTGAAGGAACTGTGGAACATTTTAGGGACCTGTCGGTCTTCTAGCAACGGACGCCATTCCGAAGACTCCGTAGAAACACTCAGAATGCCGCCATCAGTCTCCAGAATCTGTTTTCGAATCTGCAAACGAATAGCCCACAATCTCTGAATACCACAACGCTCTCGTTATCCACTTTCGATGCACATTTAACTCAATTCGCTTTATACCGACTCTTAATCAAAGAGTAGTTCGTGTAAGTAATATTTCTTAGAATAGTAAGGTTGAAGTGCGTTTCTCTTGCATTCTAGCGACATAAATACGAAGCGAACATTTGCAGTTGGCGAGAAGACAAAATAATATGCAGCACCACAACTCCAGCTCAAATTAGCCAAGTTTGTGAAATGAATATGAATCATTATTTAGTGTTACACATCGACCACGCCCCCAATCTGATTTGGAAGGAAATTAGTGTCCAAATCATGAGTGACGTGCCTGAATAGAGCATAACAGTCAGACATGAAGAAAACACAGTCTTCCAGCCGAGAAAGGGTGCGCTCCAGCAAAAGGGAGGGGGAGCGATGGAGGCACGAGGCGCGGAGAGCGTTCCCCGCCCCCGCCCCGCCCCCGCCCCGCCCCCGCCGCCGGCTGAGACGAGCTGTCACCCGCCGCCGCCTCCGGCTCCGATCGATGCAAGGCGGCGGTGCGGCCGGCGGCGGGGGCGGGGCCATGGGGGCGTGGGCGGCTAACGCGGGGGCGTGGGCGCATTGGTGGGGGTGGTGGGGGCGCGGCGATGGGAGCGGGGTCGGGGCGGGGGCAGGGCGGGGGCGGAGAGGGAGCGGGGTCGGCAGCTGGGCGGGGGGTGGTGAGGGGGTAGTGGGGGTGGGTGGGGCGGGGATACCGGGACGGGGGGCTGCGGCGGGGGCGGGGCCATGGGAACGGGGTCGGGTCGGGTCGGGGGTAGGGCGGGGGCGGAGAGGGAGCGGGACAGGGGTAGCGGGGTCGGGGCGGGCAGGGGTAGCTGGGAAAGGTGGGGCGGGGGTAGCGGGGGCGGGGGCGGAGCGGGGAGTGGTGGGGCGGCGGGGGCGGAGCGGGGCGGTGGGGCGTGGGGGGCGGCGTCGGGGGCGGCGACGGGAGCGGCGGCGGGGGCGGCAGCAAAGGAGGCGGGGGCAGGGCGATGCGGCGGGGGTGGAGCCATGGAGCGCCCGACCAAGGGCAAAGGGCTACGGGGGCGGGGATCAGAGACGCCCGCGCTCTCCGCAGCCGTTGTGGTGAGAAGGTTCGTGGTTTTCATATTGGATTGTGGATGCATTAATAACGGCTGAGATGGCTCAGAGCAACAGTCATATTATTGCCATTCCAAGGTCTCAGACCGGAAAGTCTGAGGGTTCGAGTCCCGAAAGTGCAGGCGAGGTAGAATTCAGCCGCTGCGCTGGCGGGAGGAGAATTCTACTGGCCTGTCGTTTTGTCCCTAGAAGGATTTACCTCTAGCGAACTGAACTAGAATATCTTGTATTATAGACTACTGAAACGTCCGTCCTGGAAGCACTGTACAACGCCCACTCGAGTGATAACTGGCCAACATCTCTGTAACAATGTACTAAATGATACAGCAAGTTCTAAATGTAGTTACAGTGAAATATGTAACCATCCACCACTGCTGCTTTCACGAAATTAGTTTAGAGAAGTAGTTGCTTAGTAAGAATGTTTTAAAACAGAAAATGGTATATTATTGCTAGATATCGGATATGCAGACAAGTGCAGATTTTATTGTAGTAAATCTATTTGAAGGCTTTTAATATGAGATCACAAATTATTAAAAAGAAACATTCTGAAAAAGTTTTATTTTCCCTTCTCTGTCTACATTGTACTATTGTAATTCCTTTTCAGGCATACTCACTATCTTTTCAAATGCGTTTTTAGTAATTATTCACACGTACTTCTCCTTGTTAAAAATAAACGTTTAAATTACTTTCAGTTATAGTATTGCCATTAGGTGACTACCGATAACGAAATTCGAGTTTCTTGGGTAAACTAAATAATTTTGCTACGCTTCGTTCACCAACTAGAGGAATTACTTGGGCGACGAAACAGACGATTTGAATTTAGCTCAAAGGCTTCATTTGGGCTTGAGGTATAGTATGCTCTTTTACATGTAGTAACAACATGGAACAGCCAGTTTTGCTTCCCCTCCAAAAAGAGATGTACGAAGAATTTTTTCGCCCTTGCAAATCCACGGCTTCGAGATTCGGGTTCGGGCAAAAAAATTTATTGCCCGTGTTTCATTAAAACATCGCGAAAACTACTAATATTTTTAAAAATTGCACATCACCTTAATGAAATAACTAATAGTGGAAAGCAAAATTCATTTGAAGAAAAATTCTTTATCTTGAATATTATAGTAAGAGAAAAAGTTTAAACATTTGCAACTTTCGTAACTCCAAAGAGTTGAAGGAAAAGGAGAAATGAGCAATTTTTGTTGTCTCCAAGAAAAAAGTTAAAAGAAAAATTTCGAGTAATTTTTGAGAAAATTCTGAAAATGTCTAGAATTTATGTAAAGTATCCTCAAAATTAAAATAGCCGTTTCAAATTCAAGAGGCCGCGCCATGAGGCAACTCAATTGGGGAATATCAGTTTCGTTAAAATGCTGTGTGCGGTTTAGATGCTAGCGTTGCTCACGGTCAGAGAGACAGGCGGTTGGACAGACAATAACTGTAGTCTTGAACATTTTTTCTGTAAACCTAATTTTCGGCATCATGGATCCCGAAACGTCGATTCTGAATGAAGAACTAGTTAGACGAAGTAATTTTACTACATAAACGAACAATAATTAAGTACTTTTTCTGTCTCAGGGACGTACGATACGAATTCTTCTACCATCAATTTTCGCCATCATTTCCAGGAACATCACATAAAATTCTCTACACTAATTAAGCAGTCGTGGCGAGGAACGAAAAAATCGTGTAAACAAGAATTCAACTTCTTAGAGTAATTGTACTGATCCACCGCATTTAGGTAGAACTCATTTGTTTCGATTATTGTTAACGAATTGAGTATTGTAAAATCCCTAACGGACGCCGGCCGTTAAGTTAATCCTTAACGGCCGGCGGCCGTTAAGTGTGACTTTTCGTTCCTGTGGATGCGTTATGCGAGTATCCGGTAGAGGATGACGACAACTCCTATTGAAGGGAGTGTTGGCTGTCGAAGACGGCGTGTGCGTGCGAGGGGCCATCGCGGCCGTCCCCTTGCTGGCGTGCGTGGGCGGGCCAAGGCGCGCCCCTCCACACACGCCGCACACACTCGCCTCGCGTCGCCCTGCGCGCCCGCCCGCGCCCACTGCGCAAACGCGGCCGGCGGCGGCGGCGGATGAAGATTCGGGAAGAAATACTGCGCGGCCCCGCCCCGCCCCGCCCCGCCCCGCCCCGCCCCTCCACGCGTCCCGGCGCGCAGCCCGCAGCGCCACCGCGGAAGAGGAATGGAGGCAATAAAATTTATACTCGGCGCTGCGGGGCGGGGAGGGGGCGGGAGCGGGGAGGTGCCGCGGAGCGTGGCGAGAGCGAGTGGGGAGAGGGGGGGGAAGGCAAGAACGTGAGGTGGGGAACACGGTTGGGGACGTGGGGCGTGGGCACGACGCAGGGGCGCGGGGCATGGGGCATGGAGCGAGAGGTTTGGGGCGTGGTCGCGGGGCTTTGCCACGGGGCGGGGTATGACTTTGCAGAGCGAAGCGTGGGGTGAAGTGGCGGGGCGAGTGGGGAGGGGGACGAAAGACGATGGCGTGAAGTGGGTAAGAGTGAGTGTATGGGCAGAGTGACGAAGCGCAGGTTGGGGAAGCGGGACAAGGGCGCGGTATAGAGGCGAGGGACGGATGAGTGGGGCAGTTGGGGAGGGGGCAAATCTCCCGACTGCAGCCAGCGCCCGAGAGAGGGAGAGTTCGTGCAGCTGCGAAGATGTCAGGCTGAAGGGAAACACCAACACGAACAGAAAATGCTACAGAAATGCTGAAGGAGGCGACTCGCAATTGCATAAGGGTGGGCGATTTTCCTTACGTTTTACTAATAACGTTTCATCACATCTTCATTACTACTTAAACGTCGGAATTATCGCCATCATTGCAGTTCTTCGTTCTTCGCATGTACTTTGTGAACGAGAAACGAATGCTCAGAAACTAGTTCTTATGGGCATTGGGAGAGAGAGAGAGAGGGCTTGCAATAGGGAACGAGCAGATGATACAGGAAGACTTCTGTGAGTCCTCAAAGCCATTCTGCAGCAGGGAGGAAATGGAAGCGAAACGCAAAATCTTAAATGACGGAATCCAAGTAGAAATTATTTAATAACATTTGTCCTGCCCTTCATAGCTCCCTTGTCATCTTCGCTCCGCTCGGCTCTTTTTTTCAACAAGAACCCCTGAGGCCATCCTGAGGTCCATAAGCAGGCTCGCATGCATTTTTGAAAACATAGGCCGTGATTTGGTTTCTTTTTTTTCCAAATTTTCGCCCACCTTTTAAATCCACAACAAATTACAATGTACCCGTGCGTTACCGGAAATATGGTAAAGTAACAGATAGTGGAGTAAATGATGCAGTGAAATGAAAAGAAAATGATGTTGATAGTCGACTTGAGGTCGATTGCGCTCAACCGCCTCTAACTAATGATGAATGCGCTGATGCGTGTAGGTGTAGGTGGGGGTGGCGTTGCCTTTGACGGTGGCAGAGGCGGGGGCGGGGAGGGGCGTGGCCACAGCGCAAACCGCGGGCAGCAGCATTCCGCGCATAGCACGCGCATCCCTCGGCGCCGCGCTCGCGAAATGAGCCCCGGGCCGCCCCGCTCCCCGCCCCCGCCCCCGCCCCCACCCTCGCCCCTGCCTTGCATCCGTTCCTCCTCCGCCCCGCTCTCACCCAGCTCCCTCCGTCCCCGCCACGCCCTACTCTCACCTACATCCCCGCCTTGCATCCGTTCGTCCACCCGCCGCTCCCGCCCAGCTCTCTCCGTCCCCACCACGCCCTTGCCGCGCCTCCGCCGTCCCTGCCTTGCCTCCGCTTTCATCCCTGCCTTGCATGCGTCCCGCCACCCTCCCGCCTCCCACCCAGCTCCCCAGCTGTCATCGGCCCACCATGCCCCATCCCCGCCTGCACCCCTGCTTTGAATCCGTTCGACCACCGCCCCGCACCACCCAGCTCTCTCCGTCCCCGACCCCGCTTTCACCCCTGCCTTGCTTTCATTCGTCCACTGCCCCGCTCCCACCCACCTCTTCCAGTCCCCATCTCTACCTTGCCTTCGCTTCCACTCCTGCCTTGCGTCCGTTCGTCCACTTTCTCGCCTCCCACCCAGCCTTTCCCCACCCCGCTGCTGCTACCCCTTGCCCACATCTCCGCCCCTGTGCCCTCCTTGCATCAGTTCCTCCTCCGCCCCGCTTCCACCCAGCTCTTCCCGCCCCCTCCCGCCGTGCCTTCGTCCCATTGCTGCCTTGCTTTCGTTCGTCCACACCTTCGCTCCCACCTCCACTCAGCTGTCCCACGCTGCGCCTCGCCCCCGCATCCGCCTCCACCCTTGCCTGCCTTCGTCCACCATCCCACTCCCATCGACCTCTCCCCATTCTCAGCATTTCCCACGCTTTCAGCAGCTCTCACCCTTTCCTACGCCTCCGCCCCCACCCCCACCTTGCATGCGTTCTACCACCCCACTCCCACCCAGCTCTCCCCGTCCCCGCCACCACCCAACGCCCGTCTTCGCCTCCATCCATACCTTCAATCCGTTCCGCCTCCGCCCCGCTCCCACCCACCTCTCCCCGCCCCGGCACGCCCCCCCCCTGCGTTGCTTCTGTTCGTCCAGTGGCCCGCTCCCACCCCCCTCTCCCTGTCCCCGCCCCGCCCACTCCTTCGTCCCATCCCTGCTTTGAATTTGTTCGTCCACCTTGCCGCTCCCCTGTTCGTCCCGCCTCCCACCCATCCCCTCCCTTCCCCCCGCCCTGCGGCGTCGGTCGCGCGGCCGCCCCACGTTTTATTTCGTTTCATTACTACTTTACGAGCAGCGCATGGACAATATTTTATAAGAAGCGCGCGGCTGCGGCGGGGCCTTAAAACGAGAATGATGAACCCGGCAAGGGAGGGGGCGGGGCGGGGCGGGGCGGGGCGGGGCGGGGCGGGGCGGGGCGGGGCGGGCGGCGCTGCGTATTTGTGTTTCATTAGCGCGGACGGCGCGCGCTCAGCCCCTTCCCCCATCCCACCCCCAACCCCTTCGCCCACGACGCGATGCCCAGCGCGCGACACCGCTGACGGCAATTGCTCCGGGAAGCTTTGCGGCAGATCACCCACAAAGGGACGGTTTCAGGCCTGCGCACCCTTCCTCAGCCTTTTAGCACATTTTAGCCCACTATTCCACATCAGTTTGGATTTTTTTAGCTCAATGTCACGTACTGCGGGTTTTCTACTCTCATCAGACAACATCCTGTCAAATAATCAATTTTGTTAAATTCCTGATTGTTAGGTATTATATAGCATCGTAGGCTTTCACGACTGAGTTAAGATGAGAGAAATTTCCCTGGCTGATAGGCCGTGGTCTTGTTGACATTGAAGGGCCAAACGTTTCGTCCACCATAGCTGTGCCACCTTCAATGCCCTATGTCAAGTGCTCTCAGAGGCTGCTCTTTTAATTCGAACCTCGACCTCCCGAGTTACCTCCAGAGTCCAAATTATTGGCATACTTATACTTTTCTAAACACACCACATGCAGAACGTCCTCACTATGTCGAAAAGTTACGTTTTTTTTCTTTCCCCCTTTCTAGTCGATAAATTGAAAACTGACATATTGACTTAAAAACATTAATTATAATGATAAACATTATCAATAATATAATATATAATATCATACAATAATATATATGTTTATAATTTTGCAGTTTCCATATTTTGCCGAGTGGGAAACTTTATAATCCATGTACTTTCACCACATTCTGTACCTTTTGTCTGAATGTAGCAAGTACATTCTCGGAAGCAACGGTTTCCCCCAATGAACCTTTATTATCAAGCTTCATTATTGTAAAAATGTTCCTGTCGATTCTGCGTCATTAGTGTAATAGTAAGAGTACATGTACTTGCAAGTAATGATTGCATTCAAATATAACACGTTGAGCAAGAGGAATGTAGAATATCTTAATGTTATCAGATTTATGGTTTTCGGCCAGCCCGGGCGAAGGCATATTAAGTATATTTTCGTAATCATATTTATGTGAAGGCTCCTGAACCTTTCTCGACGCCAAAAAGGAGACGGTTTATAGCAGCGGGATGGTGTCCGAAAACTAGGAAAGGGTGATATTGCCTGCGCAATAGCTCGGAGATTTATAGATGTTAGTACAACATGGCCCCGGATAATTGGGAGAAGGATAGCGTATCAACTCATAAATTTCCCCATTTCCTTTAAAAGCAGCCTCCTCGTGTTGATAAGGAACAGACGATCCAAAAGCATTGCTGTAAACACTCCAGCGCTGCTGTGCGGCGCTTCTTCATTAAACTTATTTTCATACTTCATTGGACTTGGTCTCTGTACTTGCACTCGTTCCTCCCGGGGACTTCGATGTGCAAATCCAACATTTTGCATCCTGTGTCAGAAGCAGTTGTAATTACAGCTCCGCAGATGCTGTAAGCACTAGTGATGGCATATTTTAGCAAAACATCGCTACATCGATTCTTCAACAAAAGGTTTTCGATATCGACAAAAACATGGATGTTTAAAATATCGATGTTTTAAAAAGGCTGAAACACATCGAAGTAAAATGTCCAGGTTCTAATCTGATACATAACACGTTAATATCAGTTTAATGTGGGTTCATTCTGAGTTAAATTTAACCGTCGTCTTAATTTTCTAATTGATGATCTATGTAGTCAAGATTCAAAATGTAGTTGAATGATATTACCACATAACAAATTATTTTTAAAAAGGTAACAAAACTGGAGAAAGGTTGTAAATAGCAAACGGTTTCGTGCCGTCTGGGAATCGATAAGAGTGACAGTTGTGAATGGCTGCTGATTGCGAGCAATCCACAAGATTTATTTCCAGTATCTATTATTTCATTTCCAGTAACTATTTTTGAGAATTTGTGTTTTTGATTACATCGATCGTTTTAGAATCAATATATTGACCTGAAGAAAACATCGAAAGCAGAAATCGATGTTATAATATCGATGTTTCTTCTCGAAAATATCTATGTTTCAAAACATCGATGTTTTGTGCCATCCCTAATGAGCACTGCCGATAGAAGAAAGCATTACACCAATAGTCGACTACCGCGGGGGAAAGAAATGTGTCACTTCTGCCGGTATTTCGGTTAAAAGTAGTTATGTGATCGCGTGAAGTATTTTTTTCCCCTCATTCTTGCTACGTTGCGCTGATTTCTTTGAGACATTTTCACGGAATGTTTGCTTGTCATTTGTTGGAAAGAAAACCTCTTGACTTGACTGATACGTTCATTAGACACATTTTACGAGAAATGTAAATAAGAATGCGGCAATATTATGTATGAGATTTACGTTTCATGTTATTTCTTTTAAATGTTCTGCACTTAATTGTCGAATACTATATATTATTTGTACATGTTTAAAAATCGTAAATATGACTAATTATTTAAAATAATAATTTGATACTTTTTTGTTGCTTAATATTATAAAATAAAGAATTAACTTGCAGGGTTCAATAATGACCGCGCGGCACCTCTTGCAAGAATAAAATGAGCGACGCTTCCTCCGGGCTAAAGCACACTATTTTTCTTTTGAAATACTGCATTTTCTCGTCCCTCGTGAATATTAAAACATGGAAAAATACATCTGACATGTCTTTCTTTGATTTACATTCAGTAGTGTGAAGATCTGGCTTCTAGTAAATTATGATATGAGAGTTCAACTTCACAAGGCTAATAGAAATGCCTTCTTTCAACCCACGCACCAAAAAATGTCCATTAAATGTCCATCTTACCTCTTTCCTGAGTCATGGTCAAGTTCTTACGTCCAGCCTGCGAGAGACAATCTCATGCTTAGCTAGAGGAATTTTTAACGAATTTAAAAGTAGCTATTAAATGAATTTTACATCATTTTAAGTGTGAATGATAAGTGGGAAAGTTACTGTGCATCACATTATAAGATTGTAATAAAGGTAGGTACTAGAGAGAAGCTCTTGCGTTGAAAACGGAATCCTTTGAGCAGCCTGACGGGTAAGTGCCGCGTTTATTAATTAACGAAGCATGAACTCCGAGTCAGAAGACGTCAAAAACTGTCACGACATTTCCTTCTCAAAAACTCTTTTATCGACGAAACGAAACAACAGAAAACTCGAAGAAGGGAGATTGAATTACGACTGCCACTTTGAACGAAGTTTAGGAGCAACCGAATATGCTTGTCACCAATGCATTTACCGCATGCTTTCTTGGTCTTCAGCTGTGAGATAAAATCGATATTTAATGTCATAAATGCCGCTTTGTTATTTTGGAAAACAGTTCTTACTCCATTTACTTGATGTCACCAATTTTAAGCCAGTTGGAGGTGTGATATATGACCAAGGTGATGGGGAAAAATTATATTTCACATGAAAGTTTTAAAAATCGATCTCTATGTGCAATTATAACAGGATTTTGAAAACTTTTGTCTGCTGGAAAAACAAAGATCAATTTCCGTCTCTAATTGTAATTTAAATGAAAGTGAGAATACGTACCTACTGAATTTTCTAAGAATGAATCAAGGGCTCGCAGGTCCACTTTCAAATCTCATCAGTAGGGAATTCGTCAGCAGCTAGATGCCTGTCTGAGAGGATATCTTATACGTGAGCAAAATCGTAAACTAACCGTAAACTAAAAGTTTGCAAATGTTTTGTGAATTCACGCTTCATATTTTCATCTTTCTGAGACATTGTCCAGTTGGAAATAATACATAAATAAAAGAGGTTATGGATCGTATCTGCACTCTCTCATTTAATTGTAGTGCAATAAACTAGCACTCTACAGATATGAAACTTATTTAATGGTTCAAACTATTTTTTGGGGATTAAAAGAAACGTTTAGATAAAATAACAATTTTTGCTTAAAATAAGTTCGTTTGCTGGCTACGTTTGCTGGCGATTTAAAAGTTAATTTGCTATAAATATTTATGTTATTGTAAATATATTACTTTTTAAATAAAATTGCTTCCGTAACGCAAGAGTTTGGGGCCGTTCTGCAAAGTTGCAGAGGCATTCTAGACCTCGAGATAAAATGTCCATATATGACAAGACGGTTTTAGGGTGTAACGCGTACGCTGCTAAAGCAAGATATCTTGTTAGAGAAATATACGACAAACTCTCACGAGAGCTATTGTTTTGTAAGAACTTTCTCAATACTAAATATACCGAAGTAAATTTATATCGGAAATCCAATACAAAGTGATAGTTTGTAAAAGAACTTTGGGACCTTACAGGCAACCAGTTATATTTTTATTATTTAATAAATTTAACAAATTATTTACAAAACAATTTGTTATAACAATACTTTGAGAAGAATTATCTACGAGCGAAGTTGTTTACGGTGAATTAAAAGAGTGCATATATAGTGCAAAACAACTTCTAAAGTACTAAAAGACGACTTTTGAACTAGTTAGAACGAAGAAGTAGTTTCAAACTGGTAAGCATGTGAGTGTCACAGACTGCAATGGCAGCCCGTGAAGCGTTACACCTCACAAATCTGCGTCCTGCAGGAGGTCCTTTCATGTTTTCCTGGAGCTGTTTGCGAGTTCTTCTAACGCGTCACACAGACGCAAATGCTCCGTCGGCAATTAACAGTGATGGAGACAACAGCTAGGCGGCGCTGAGTGGGTGGGTGGGGGGAGGGGGACGCGACGCGCGGCAGAGGCAGAGAGCCAGTGAAGGCGTCCGCCTCCCTCGCATTTGATATTCAGCGGCAGTAGGGAGAGACATTTTCCGTCTTCCTGCCCCGCTCCCACTTAGCAGCGGCGCGGCCCGCGGCGGCGGCGGCGGCGGCGGCGGCGGCGGCGGCGGCGGCGGCGGCGGTGGCGGCGGCGGCGGTGGCGGCGGCGGCGGCGGCGGCGGCGGCGGCAGCGGCGGCGGAGAAGGACGGGCACAGTGCTGGATTTTCTTCCTCTAAAAGGACGAAAGTCCACGCTGCTGCGACTCTGAGCGGGAGCTGCTAGGATTCAATAACTGCTTCTGCTGCCCGGGAGAGTCCTACGCACAGCAGGCATTTCGCCCTGAGGAAGGTCGCAGAGTGGTGACCGAAACGTTGGTACCTGTGCCTAGGACGCGGCGTACGCCAACAAAAGGGCCATGGACGGCGCGCGATCTTTCCTCCATCTTCCTTCCTTGTCCTACCCTCTCCTATACTTACACTTACATGCACTACACTTCCACACATGCCGGGACACTAGTCGAGAGCTTAGAGCTTCTCCTGGCTGGGGCGGTGCCCCGCTGGAGGTAGATACTTGGTTGGGGAAAATCCCAGCAAGCCGATGTAGTTCGGCGCCGGATCTCGCCATCCACCTGGGAAAGATCACAGCCACCTCCCGCGTTAGAACATCCACTACTCTTACGGGACTAATGGCCTTAGCAGTTGACGCGCCCGGAAACACTAATCAATCTATCAGTTACAAATAATAAGAAAACGAACGAGCTCTAGCAGTTCCTTTAGGTTTTTCTGATCTTCCTTCGCGGAGGGTGGACCCTGTATCGTGCGATTTTTCGAACTCTGACTCTGAAGCCCCTACGGCCACAATGGAATATGACATGGCACTTCGCGTCTTTCTCGATCGTGCCGCTAGAAGTCTCACGATCGCAAGCACTGCTTGAAACGGATGCGGTCATGCGATATCTAGCGGCAAGACTGAGAAAGACGTGAAAGACCATGACATATTCCATCGTGAAGATGGGCCTTGAGAGGCAGAGTTAGAAAAATTCGTATATAGCAAAAGATACCGCCGAAAAACCTGATCCCCATATTTACATATGTTAATAAAACGAAAACAAATGAGCTCTAGTACAGGGCTTTACAAATGCCGGTACGCATGCGACCTTTTTGTGCGGCCCGCACCTGCTTTGAAAACTTTTATTTCACCAAGCAAATACAACACAATTGCAAAATTCATCTTATTTTTATTTAATGTCATATTATTTTTCTCGTTGTTTATACATTAATCATTAAATATGTCGAATAAAAGTTGTATCTAATATATGTTTCAGTATAATCTCAGTAGTTACGGTAAAAATCATTTTAAATTACGGCGAGGCCCGCGGTTTTACTAGAATTTGATATGTGGCCCACAAGCCCTTCTATGTTGGCGAGCCCTGCCCTAGTAGTTCCCTTAGATCAGTGTTGTCAAGGTCGATGCCATGAGTGCCACGACGAAATCGTCTCTCCGTGCATTTCATCATCCCGACGCAAGAGACAACGCCATCCCTATTGTAAAACGGCGGGGTTACTAATAGTTTCCTCTCCCGACGCTAGTGGCGCAGAGAAGCTCGTGGCGCGCCACTGCCACCGGGAGGAGGCCTTGCTTGGTGTGTTTGGGGGTTCGTCCCCACTGTGCGGGCCGTCGATGGGCAGACAAGGACGGCGGGCGCGCCAGCCGGCAGCCGGCAGCGGCAGCGGGGAGGCCGCACAGAAAGGTCTTCTCTCGTCGCACCCCTTTTCTTCCCCGCCCGACGAGCGGAGAACCCTCCGCCGCCCGTTCTTTTCTTCGCGCGCCCCCCTTCCTCCCCTCCCCTTCCTCCCTCGCGTCCTCCGCCTCGCTCTCTCCCTCCCTCCCTCTCGCCCCGCGCGCGCGCGCATCCACGTCATTTTCCAGCCCTAATGTGGAACGAGGTTACAGCTCGTGTTGCCATGGCGACCGAGCTCCCAGGTTACAGCCTTATTGGATATGTTCATCATTTTATTTGCCTTTTTCGTATTCCTCCACCTCATCTACATATCGTCGCTGCCTGGCTCGCCTCGCTCGGAGACGCGGTGCTCGCGCGCAGCGAAGAGGGCGAGGCTCTCGGAGAGGCGCTCTCGCGCAGGCATTTGGAGCCTCGGGCGGGCGGATTAAATTGGGGACGTGCGTGGCGAGTAACATACTGTTTACGGAACACTGGATGAATCAAACAATCGAATAAGAAAAACGATGATTCCAGTCATGTTGCAAAATGTATATGTTTTAAAGACGTTTCAACCTCATTTGCGACGTCCTTTTCAGATTGCTATAGAGAAGGTTAAAACACAATACATTAACAGGCAATAACTAGTTCCAGGTCTAATCTGCATCAAATTGTTAATTTAAATTATGGATTAAATTGGGGACGTGGTCAGTGAGTAACATATAAAATGACACGCAGTCATTTGACATTATTTCACGGAACACTGAATGAATCAAACAATCGAATAAGAAAAACGATGATTCCAACCATGTTGCAAATGGTATTTATTTCGAAGATGTTTCGACCTCATTTGCGAGGTCCTCTTCAGTTTTCTATAGAGGAGGTCAAAACAATACATTAACAGGCAATAACTAGTTCCAGGTCTAATTTGCATCAAATTGTTAATTTAGATTATGGATTAAATTGGGGGACGTGCGTGGTGAGTAACATAACTAGTGGTGCTAAAACAGCACGTACGTTCTCGTCCGTACTTTACGACAAAATTACGCGAAAACTACTCAAATTTTCGATAAATTGTACACGACCTTTTTTCAAACTCTATCTAAAAGGAACAGATTTCATTTAGGGAAAAAAATCTTATATTCATAATTGTATATGTAGGAAGACGCCGAAAAAGTTTTGAATTTTTCCAATTTTCGAAAAAATCAGTTATCAACGAAAATGAGACCTTTCTGGATCATTTCTTTAAACATCCTTCACACTATTCAACAACATAATTTAATCAAACACGATGGATCCATTTTTTCAAAATTTTGAAACTGTCCAATGGCTTCATATAGAAAATATATAAAATTAAAATAACCGTTTCAAATTTAAGGGGCAGCGACATCAGCCAGATCGACAGGAGAAAATCAGTTGTGGAGAAAATCGGATGAACGCTTTAGCCGCTAGCGTTGTTCACAGATGGACAGACAGATAGCCGGACAGTCGGACAGACACACAGACGGGCAGACGTTTTTCCGTCATTCGATTGTTCGGTACGAAGGACTCACAAAACATGGATTCTGGTTTTACCACGTGTTAGAGGATTTTTTCTAAATTTAGCAACTGTATTTGTCCATTTTTTCGTTACCAGGGCTCGGCAATAAGAGTTCTTCTGCCGAAAATTTGCCGTCTTTTCGCAGCATTACATAACTTTCTCTCTACTTCGTAGCAAGAAAGTAAAAATTATTCCTATTCATTGCACGTATGTTGGCTAACGTGCGCTGGGGCCGTGATACTCCCTTTTACTACTTTCTTGCATTCCGCATACGCAGTGTAATGCTGCGTCAAAAATTGGAAATTTTGCGAGCGAAACTCGTATTGTGGGGGCCCTAATGTCAAAACAAGAGGATAAATCTTTTTCCTCTTAAGTCACGGATTCCCAACCTTTTTTTATTCACCCCTTTTAAAATAATTGTTTGTTTTATCGATCCTTTTACCTTATTGTCTATAAGTCATTCATAATCATAATATAAAGAGATGCTCATAAATCTCGTAAAGATAATACTATCGTACAGCAATATTTCCATAAATATCTCGATTTTCAATAATCGAAGACTCCTTCGTTTCTGAGTTTCTAATCTTATTTGTTGTACAATGGTTAAACATGTTTTGATCAATTTTTGGGTGAACATAATATTTCATTGATGCATATTGCAAAGAGTATTTTATTCTGCAATAGAGTTATAACTAGAGAGCGGATTTCTATAATTTTGTATATTTTTGTCCGTTGCTTCAGTGAATAGCTACGTGCAATTTCTAGACATTTGGTTAGAATATGATGCTATATAGATCGTATTAGTTGGTTAGAATATGATGCTATTTGTGCATATTTGTGAATATTTCGCCAATTTCCTCTTTGTGCATATTCCTGTAATTATATGCACGTGTTTTGCATTTTCGTTTAAAAAAAAGGGGGATTTATTTACAAAACGTTTCATCTTTTCATAGAATCTACTTATTTGCCAGCGTTGATTGATTCAAAAGTTTGTCACAGTTGCGTTTTTTTATGTTTTTTGTTTTTTATAGATGATAAAATACTTGTACAAATGTAGGATATTTCTTGATAGCATATATTTTAAACCAGTCAGAAGTAATACAACAAGATGCAATGTGCTTGACTTAGACGAATACTTCAATTATTTCTTTCGCGAAGTAGGGTAGATTAAATTACGTTTGCCCAAAAAGCTACATCTTCTACTGAAATTTGTCAAGGAAGGTATATAGACTAATTTTTAGGACATAAACGCACATTTTTAAAGGAATATTTCAAGATTTTGAGGGCATAAAAATCCTCTCCCTAGGTATAACTATCTATTTACAACGAATATATAGTTATAACTAGTTGAATAGATAATTAAAATTTGTTAAGATTTCTAACATCCTAAGCAGTTGTCAAGTTAAGGTCTCAGATGCCTCGGAAAGTAAAAATGCCATAAAAAATGCCCTATCTGCAATAAACGGGAAATCAAGAGTTTTAAATCTAATTGATACAAGAATGTGGCCGGTGCAACGGAGAAAATAAGCATGGATGGGATTAGTTTTATTCCTTGCCGATAGCCGTCCATGACGGTCGTTGTTAAAGGCGGGAAGAGTGTCATTATCCCCCCCTATTTCGAGGAGCCGCTGTGGGGCACCGGTCGCGCCAGCTTAGCTAAGCTCCTGACCCTAAGGATGAACTATGGATACGAAAGAATAGAAACAAATTCGTAATTTACTATTATTATTATTATTATTATTATTATTATTATTATTTGCTGTGTTTCCTTATATTAAAACAATTAAATATCTAGTTTATACACATAATTTGTATTATTTGGGATCATGATTATCCTTATCAATCGTCGTTCATATTCATCAATAAACCCCAATCGACCCCTAAATGATCACTGACCCCCATAAAACTTCATCGACCGTCAGGGGTCGACACGGACCACATGGAGCCCCTGCTCTAAGTGGCAAGTTACTTCTTCGGGCAAGATCAACAGCTTTATCTGTCAAAAACATTGTCCATCGGCCTCAACAAACCATACAAGCTGATTAGACTGAAACATGACGAGGCGTTGAATCAGGCATGGTCGGTTGATACAACCGTCGAGACCTCTGATGCGAGTGAAGGGGGGTGCTGTTTGATGGAAGAGCTAATTCAGCGGATTTAGGGGGGTAGTTGAAGGGTATGTTAAAGGGGTTGTTGATTGGGGTTGTTGAATGGGGTTGTTGAATGGGGTTGTTGAATGGGGTTGTTGAATGGGGTTGTTGAATGGGGTTGTTGAATGGGGTTGTTGAATGGGGTGTTGAGGGTATTTAAGGCCACAGTAAGGCGGCGGGGAATGTGACGGTTGAACAATTTTTGAATTGGTAATTGGAACGGATGCGAGGACTGAAAAATTAGTTACGTAAGCTGGATATTGTGGGTGGGGATTGAGTTGAGGGTTGAGGTTCTGCTGAGATATCGATTTAGATGATGTTTAAAGCGGCTTTAGTGGAAGTTGCAGTCGGTAGTTCTTGTGGGCGTGGTGCTTAAGACGGTGGTTGCGGATAAATTATCGGTAGAGAAGGTAGCTGAAGTGGTGATTCAGGCGCTAGTTCAAGTGAGATGGAGGCACAGCCGTTGGTTCGGTTATCGGCTTAAATGATGAATATGGTGACGGTTGAGGTGGCGGCTTGAGATCGGATGAAGGAGCTGCCGAGAGTAGTTGCAGTGGGAATGGCAGTTATGGCGGGGTCGATGTTAGTTAACATGGACATTTTGTTATTGACGTCACATCACTAGTGGGCACAAGCTTTAACTAGGCGGTTCTACGACTTCTCAGGTCATTCGAACTAAATACGAGGCCCACAATCTACGCTTGTGCAGCAAGGTTCCCACTCAATACACGGATTTGGCGGTCTCCAGTTTTTATGCTCATCACACATTCACAATTTTTTTTCTCGCATCTAAATGTTAAATACAGTCATTGCCAAATCGACAAATTAAATACGTGGTCGAAAGTCTGTTTTTGACTTTTAAGTGCCTTTTATATTTCGTAATCGGTTTTATATTCTTTTAAATTTAATTTTTATTTTTAACCTTTAAGCAACTGCTTATGCAAAATCATTCCCTTCCTTATGCACCGAATTATTGAAGCCTCTTCTCAAATACTAAACGAAGCCGCCATCGACTATAGTAAATAACGAAACGAATGGATAGAAAGGGGTATAACTGCACGAGTGGTAAGTTCAAGAAAACGAGTGACGGTAGGAGAGAGTTTTGTTGAACATTTTCTCGTTTCCATTTAAGAATAATTTAAATTTTGAAAAATTCAAGCACATATTTACCCTTTGAGGCTTACATTTGATGATAGCGTATTGTTTCTGAAACATTCTAATGGGCTTTGCATTATATACTTACGATCACCATTGTGGCTTACGGGATAAAGAAATGTTTGCGAATGGAAGATTTTCAACATAATTCGGATGAAATATTAGAAGAAGCTGACAAAGCCATACAAAATTACTTTCTACGGAAATTAAAGGCAGGTGTGAGAGAGAACGCAACTTGTGTAAATATTGGACAGTAAAAACGAGTCACTTTGACTCTGCTGTGATGGCATACGTTTTAGAACGGGTAAATACAACTGACGTTTATATTTTTATTTGAAGTTTTCAATTTGCTAAGACAAAATGTTTTGCCTGTAAAAGATTTAATTTGTTCGAGTTAAATAGTTTTATGTTGTTGCATTAATCTGCCAGTGTAAATCCAACTTTTACTTCACCAATTTTGTTTCATTCATTCATTGTTTATGTGGTATTTGATGTGGTTGCCTAATCTTCAATATACATTTTTGTTAATGTTTCATGACCGACCGGAAATACCTTGGCCACGTCTGTGATATATTGAATTAATTATTTTCATTTAATAATATAATTAATAATAATAATATTAATTTTAAATCTTCTTCTGAATTCTGATTGGTAGTTGTGGAGTTTTAATTGCGTACTGGGGGTTTAATTGTATAGTGGAGTTTTAATTGCGTACTGGGGGTTTAATTGCATAGTGGAGTTTTAATTGCACGCGTGCAATTAATATAGCGATAATCGACGATTTTTCGTGGAATTCGTGATAATATTTAACTAAAAGAAAAATGTTCTTAAATATCGCGTCCTACTGAAAAGGAAACTAATGCTCTGATCTTAAAGCTAAACAACATGAAATATTAATTTTTCAGTACGACTTTTCCCTACAGACTCAAACGTCTAACGCTTCTGAAGCAAAGCCTAAGGGCAGACCTACACTATCGTACATTTACAATAAATGTGCACGTAGGACCAGACACCGCTCTAAAGTGTTCGAGTGGAGAGAATACTCCATGATGTCATCTCAGAGATGCCTTCCCAGTGCAAAGGGTTAATTAAATTTTAACATTTCTCTTTCTCAATGAAAAGTGGCCGATAATCCAAACCTTTCACTCCATTTTAGAAGATCCAAACGGAAATACGTTAAAATTTCGAGGCGTTTCTGAAGAAAGCTCGAAAATGTGGAACGAGCTACATATAAAACATACCGAGTTAAAAGATTCCTTTAAAAATTGCAGTCTCAAATAGAGAGGGGTCGATCGGAGAATATTATCTTTTGTATGGTTTAGGTGCTTGTGTTGTTTTCACAGTTTAATAAATAAACCATGTTATTATTTATCATATTTTTTAATTCGTTTTTTAAATCATTAAAGTATCATGGTAGTACTAGGAAATTACACACTCTAAGACAAAGGAAAAATCAAACAAATTCTTACCTAAAATAATAATAAAATATTTCTCTAATTAAAGAATAACCGTGATAAATTCATGCAAATGGAAATGAAAAGTTTCATTTACATATTTGAATTTACTAAAACATTCTGAAAAAAAATATTCGATGACCTTTCGACTTGTAATTCAATGAGAGAAAAGGGTCATTTAAGATGAAACACAGAAATAATATATACAACCAACGTAACATCATTTAGAAGTGTCATTATCGTTATTCCAAACGGCGCCGAGAAGATTAAAAAAATTCTTCCATACTTGCTGACATTTACATCCTTTGTTTTCTCTTCATACATATTTGCCTGTACTTTATTGTCGAAATGTCATGTTAAATGTCATATATATATCATCATTAGTCAAGGATTTTAAAATTTGTGATGGTGATATTACCTTTAGCGATAGTTATAAAAAGTAATCCGTCACAATATAATTCACCTCACAAAATCAGAAAACAAATATCGGAATGAGCAGTCAACGTAGCTCGTAAATTAGCAGAAAAAACACGATATTAGAGGCTCCAAATACAGCCCGATCCCCGGTGGCTTCATACGGCAGCCAACTAACAACCGGTACCGAATTTCCCCCAGTCCGAGTCCCGCAGTCTCCGTAGGCCCATCCATTCCCATTGCGAGCAGCAGAAAGTTTGCTCCTCGCCTCTACCTGCAGATAACACGTTTGCCCCACTAAAAGTGTCGGAAATTGCATTTTAGGAAACCGATTTATTCCTTATAATATTTTATGGGCTGAGGCGCGCGGGGTGGGGCGGGGTGGGGTGGGGGGCAAACAACTGAGCGTCGGACGGACAGCGCTGCGCGCCGCGGCCACCGACAGCCACATAACTTATTTCACTATTTCTGCGAGAAATCCACTTGCTTTTTTATTATAACTTTTTATTTTTCTTGGGACGAAATTCGTTTTTCGCTCTCGGCTGAGAAGTTCTCCTTTCAGCCTCCGCGGAGCGAGCAGGGGGCCGTGCGATGGAAAATGGAGTTCCCTGCTACAGTCGCCCCCGCCCCCGCCCCCCCCGCTTCCCCCCCCCCCCCGCCATCCAGCCCAACAGCCTCCGCCAGGCCGAGCACGCGCCATCCGCGTTATCTCCCTTGCCGTCTCCGCGTCCACGCGCGCCATCCGCTCTCCACGGCGCCCGCTCCATCCACGCCCTCGCTTCCATGGCGCCATCCGTTCGAGTCCCGGCGCTTGTGGATTGCCGACACGAGCTAAGTAGCTAGGTCGAATTCAACTACCACATGGGCGAGAAATTTTAGCGCCCGGTCTACAGATTTCCGTGGTTTATTTATTTATTTGGTCAAAAAAACAGTAAAAATTGTACATGACGTATTGGAAGGAGAATATCTGCGCACTTTTTCTTGAGGTCCAGAATGAAAAAAAATCTTCAATCGATTCCTACAAATAGAGCAGTACTTTAACAAATGAGCCACGGGCCGCGCGTGATTTTTTCTTCCTCTTCCTTGTCTTCTCCTCATCTCTTAGACACATTTACACCAACATACACTACACAGGCACACATATCGGGAGACCAATTGGGAGATTAGAGATTGTCCTGGCTGGGATGGTGCCCCGGTGGGGAGATACTTAGACGTGAAATCCTTTAAGTCAACACAGAGTTCTCAATACCTTACGAATCTGTGGAAGGAGGAGGAATGTCGGAACCTCAAGAAACACACGCACTATAAAAGCCAATTGACGAGGCATCTGGAATCACCAATTAATCAATCCAGCCCTGGCGGGAGCAGTACCCTAACAATCGGGCCAAGGACCGCGCGCGATCTTTCCTTCCCCTTCCTTGTCCTATCCTCACCCCTTACACACACACACACAGTAACATGCACTACACTACCACACATGCCGGGAGACGGGTGGGAAGCTTAGAGCTTGTCCCAACTGGGGCGGTGCTCCGTTGGTGGGAGATACCTGGTTGAGGGGGAAACCCCGCTAGTCGACGGTAGGTCGGCGCCGGATCTCGCCATCCAGCGGGGAAACGATCATCCGTCCACCTCCCGAAAACGCCGCACTACACTTACGGGACGAATGACCTCTGTAGTTGACGCGCCAGGAATCACGAACAGTCAATCAATTCAGCCCCGCCTCGATTTGATTCACGCCTCCGCCTACTCTGGCCTCGCTCATGTGGCGACTTTGTGTGCATATCCGGTCCTAAGTCCTCCCGGCTCCAGACCCCAATCCCCGTCTGCGTCCACCACCACTAACCCGCCCTATTCGCCACCTCCTTCGTCCCAATCTGCACCTCTGTCGCCACCGACACCGCACCCCCCGCCCCAACGCGCGTGATAAGATCTTCAGATATTCAGCAGAGATGAAAAGAATGAGAGATGCCATTTACTTTTGCCGCTCCGCGTTTTTATTCCTTTCTCCCGGGCGGCGCGGCGCGGCGGCGGGGCAAGAAAGCAGCGGATTTAATAAACAAGGCGGCGGCGGCAAAGCGGATACAGGGGGCGGCGCGGGCGGCGCGGAGTGGCGCGGGGCGGCGGGGCGGCGGGGCGGCGGGGCGGCGGGGCGGCGGGGCGGCGGGGCGGCGGGGCGGCGGGGCGGCGGGGCGGCGGGGCGGCGGGGCGGCGGGGCGGCGGGGCGGCGGGGCGGCGGGGCGGCGGGGCGGCGGGGCGGCGGGGCGGCGGGGCGGCGGGGCGGCGGGGCGGCGGGGCGGCGGGGCGGCGGGGCGGCGGGGCGGCGGGGCGGCGGGGCGGCGGGGCGGCGGGGCGGCGGGGCGGCGGGGCGGCGGGGCGGCGGGGCGGCGGGGCGGCGGGGCGGCGGGGCGGCGGGGCGGCGGGGCGGCGGGGCGGCGGGGCGGCGGGGCGGCGGGGCGGCGGGGCGGCGGGGCGGCGGGGCGGCGGGGCGGCGGGGCGGCGGGGCGGCGGGGCGGCGGGGCGGCGGGGCGGCGGGGCGGCGGGGCGGCGGGGCGGCGGGGCGGCGGGGCGGCGGGGCGGCGGGGCGGCGGGGCGGCGGGGCGGCGGGGCGGCGGGGCGGCGGGGCGGCGGGGCGGCGGGGCGGCGGGGCGGCGGGGCGGCGGGGCGGCGGGGCGGCGGGGCGGCGGGGGCGGCGGGTGCGGCGGGGGCGGCGGGTGCGGCGGGTGCGGCGGGGGCGGCGGGTGCGGCGGGTGCGGCGGGTGCGGCGGGTGCGGCGGGTGCGGCGGGTGCGGCGGGTGCGGCGGGTGCGGCGGGTGCGGCGGAGGCGGCGGGTGCGGCGGGTGCGGCGGAGGCGGCGGGTGCGGCGGAGGCGGCGGGGGCGGCGGGTGCGGCGGGTGCGGCGGGGGCGGCGGGGGCGGCGGGGGCGGCGCGGGCGGCGCGGGGCGGCGGGTGCGGCAGGGTGGCGGGGCCGGCAGGGGCGGCGGGGCGGCGGAGCGGAGGGGAGTCGCGGCGTCGGGGGCGTCGGGGGCGTCGGGGGCGTCGGGGGCGTCGGGGACGTGGGGGGCGTCGGGGGCGTGGGGGCGTCGGGGGCGGCGGGGGCGGCGGTCAGCGCCGGCGACCAGTTCAAAGCCGTCTTAATGCTAATTGTATGTTACCCCTATTTCCATTCAAGTGGTAGGAAATTTGCACCTAAATCAGTGACGAAATAAAATTGCACGCTTCGCATGCAATGCAAGCCCGAATATGTTTTTAACGTTACTTTTTACAGTCTCGTACATCGCTTACGTGGTATGCTGTGGGGAAAACGGCCATTTCTAGCCACAAGAACTCTTATTGCCGGGCACTGGTAACGAAAAAGGGGTAAGTCTTCTCCCTATATGTAGTAAATGACTTCCTCTCACACTTCGTGTAGTCAAAATACATGTCTGCTAGGTCCTTCATACCGAAATATTGATTTACAGCAAATCGTCTGCCCGTCTATCTGTGAACAACGTCTGCGGCTAAACCGTAAACATGATTTTCACTAAAATTGTTTTTGTAAGATCGACTAATGCCTCGCATCCTTCAATTTGAAACCTGTATTTTCATATTTGCGGGTACTTTACAGTAAGTCTCGACAATATCTTCAAACATTTCTCAAAACAGACTCCAATATTTTTTCTTTAAATATGTTTCTCTGATAGAACAAAAGCCTTTTAAAGAATTAGCGTATGTCTCATTTCAATTACACTCTCTGAATTTTAGAAAGTTTTAAAAGTTCAAAATTTTTTTGAGCCTTCCTACAACTACACTGTTGTGGATAGAAATTTTTATGGGGCAACTTGCCCCAGGCCCCGAAGTAATTGGGGCAATAGAAACTCACGCGCCCAGAAACAAAATAATACATCTATCGTTAATTCTCGTACGTAATCTCACGAGTGCTTTGGAAATTGTCGATAAATCCCCGACTCGCGTAGCGTCGCGAGGGGATTTATCTGCAAATTTCCAGAGCACGAGTGGTTTTTAATAGAAGTATTCCACAAGTGAAATTATGTTCGTCAGAGTTACAAACTGCGCCAAATATTGAAAATATGTTAAAATCAATGAGGTTATGTTAAAGCACATAGGCGGTTTATCGGACAAGAACATAGGGATTGATATATACCGCCTCTTAAGATTGACGAGTCCCAGTTTATGACTGACCAGGAGGGAGAAGCGGTAAGAAAAATCGGATAGAAAACTTTTTGATATACTCCGCCCTGATTGGGGCATTTTGTATGTATAATTAAACACTATTGGTCTTGATTTCACGAGTGGAATAGTCCCTACAATTATAAATTGTTATTGTTTAAATACGAGCACGCTCGCATTGATGCGTAAACGCTTCTGCCACTCCTACCTTCCTCATTGCTGTGCTCCCCCTTCTGTTTCTCACATTCCCACGCCATTTCCACAGCATGACTACTCGCCTATGACGTCTTTCATGGCTGCTCCTAACAATCTCGTGTCATCGTTGTTTCATCCCCATCTGTAACCGCGTGAGCCCCCGTTCCCAGCCACAGCCTCCCCGGCGCCCCCGCCCGCGCTGTCAGCACCTGCTCCCGTCACTTGTTGTTCCCCTGCCTGCTCCAGCCACCGCCGTCACCGCCTAAGCAGTCGATCGCATCCCTCCCCCCTCCCGCCGTCGCCCTTCCTACCTCACGCCCCTTACCGCCCTGCCCCCTCACTGATAGCGCCGTCGCCTCGCCACTGATCCCTCCCTGCCGCCGACGCTGACGTCTCCTTCACTGTCCCATCTCTCGCCGTCACCACCATAACCTTCCCGCCAACATCGTCTGCCCCACTGCCGCCCCCAACAGACGCTGCCCCCAACAGAATCCGCCTCCAACAGACGCCGCCCCCAACGGACGCCGGCACCCAACGCCGCCCCCGACGCCGCCCTCGACGCCGCCCTCGACACCGCCCCCGACGCCGCCCCCGACGCCGCCCCCGACGCCGCCCCCGACGCCGCCCCGACGCCGCCCCCGACGCCGCCCCCGACGCCGCCCCCGACGCCGCCCCCGACGCCGCCCCCGACGCCGCCCCCGACGCCGCCCCCGACGCCGCCCCCGACGCCGCCCCGACGCCGCCCCCGACGCCGCCCCCGACGCCGCCCCCGACGCCGCCCCCGACGCCGCCCCCAACGCCGCGCCACAAATTTTAATCTGCGTGGACCGCGCGCGAGCGCTGGCTGCGTCGACACGTTCCTATATCTTAAATAGATATAAAAATCTGCTCTAACTTTCTCAAATACGCGGCAGATTTATGAGATTTCTCTTTCCTTTTTCTTCTGCTGCCTCCTCTCCTTCCTCTTCTTTTACATCTTAACGAAAAAAGCCCCTTTTTTATATGTATGCACACATAAAGTTGAAGACTTTCGTTTTTCCATCAGCGAAGTTTGCCGTTTAGTTGGAATTATTTTTTCCGGGGGAAATTGCTTGCTGTTGGTGGCGCCGCCGGCCGGGCGTTCGGCCTCACTCCTCAGACGTCCCTCATCTCGGGGATGTAAAGGATTTCCCCGCCCGCTCGCCTCGCCCCACTCTCTCAACCCGCCCTCTAGCCCCACCCGCTCGCCCAGCCATCTCGCCCAGCCATCTCGCCCCGCCACCTCGCCCCGCCATCTCGCCCCGCCACCTCGCCCCGCCATCTCGCCCCGCCATCTCGCCCCGCCATCTCGCCCCGCCATCTCGCCCCGCCATCTCGCCCCGCCATCTCGCCCCGCCATCTCGCCCCGCCATCTCGCCCCGCCATCTCGCCCCGCCATCTCGCCCCGCCATCTCGCCCCGCCATCTCGCCCCGCCATCTCGCCCCGCCATCTCGCCCCGCCATCTCGCCCCGCCATCTCGCCCCGCCATCTCGCCCCGCCATCTCGCCCCGCCATCTCGCCCCGCCATCTCGCCCCACCCTTTCTTCCCTCCCGCCACCTCGCCCCGCCGTCTCGCCCCGCCCCGCCCCGCCCTTTCTTCCAACCCTTTCTTCCCGCCCTCTCGCCTCGCCTCGCCCCGCCCTATCCCGCTCTGCATCCCTCTCCATTCTTCTGCGGTGCACTCTCTCGTCGCCTCTCTGTCCCACTCCTCTTCGTTCAATTCCCCCTACTCCTCCTCGTGCATTCCTCCCCGCCTCAACCATGACACGTCTCTCCTCACCATGTCCCTCTCCTCCCCATCCCTCGCCGCCACGGCAGGGTTTTGTACACGACTAGCTACAGAGCTACTACGAATTCAGGCGCCGTCTCGAGAGTTCTTGTGGCCGGCTGCTCTTATCAACGAACCGAAGCGGCCGTCTGCTCTGACCGGTCGTTTTCCGTGGTTTCTCCGATCAACACCAGGCGAATGCCGAAGCCGTACCTAACTAAGGGGCCACGGACCGCGCGCGATCTTTCCTTCCTCTTCCTAATTCCATCATCACCCCTTACTTACTCACATTAACACTACCATGTATTACGGGAGATGAATCGGGGACTAAGAGATGGAACGGTGCAATGCCGGTGGGAGGTACCTGGTTAGGATAAGAAGACAACACTTTCAGCATCTCTTATGACTGTGGTGAGTGCGGTATTTAGTTTTCTTTTGTATCACGCTGCTACCAACATAATTTTTGTCGCAAGCATCCAGGCGCCACTACGGAGAGACTTTGCTGACGCGCTACAATTTAGTGAAGCTGGACTGAAAACATCCAAGTCACAAGAATAAAAATGCTTCTCAAAGAGTTTAAAAAAATTAGGATACAACCGTATCTTAAATTTTAGAGTAGCATGGTTGCACACCGAAAGTTAGATGTGTGTGGTATTTGGTTGAAGAAGTGTTAGGAAAGTTCTACATATTCATCATGCGGAAAATAGAAAACCCCAAACATATTGTTTCATGACCTTTGGTACTAAGTTTCGAAAACGAATAAAATGAGTGCTTGTCTTCTTTGTCCTAGAGCGAGGACGTGTTGAAGCGTCGTCGGTGATTCGCTGGATTGAAAGGCTTGATAAGCTTCGTTGAAAGATAGCTTTCTCAAGCATTGAGAGAAGGACTCGATGTCGAGTTCTTTCTTGAGTACTTTCAACCGTTTCCGAAATGGAGGGTGCGCAATGAGCCGCAGAACTTTTGTACTAGCTCATGTGTATCCTTGTACTTATAATCTTAACCATCTTTAACAGACCTTAACATCTTACAACATCTCTAATAGATCTTACTCCTGACTTGTTTGTGCGAATTCACTTGTTTGTGCAAAAGAATCTTAAAAATGACTTGTAAATAAAAAAATCATGATCGTACTGGTTGGATGATTTCAGTACTTTTCTTCCCTTTGCTTTAGTAAGGGACGAAAAGTAAAAAAATAAGGTTATACGTTTTTATTCTTCATTTGTCACATATTTTTGTGTGTTTTAATGTTTTCACCACTCACCAAAAGTCTAATCTTCCTCGTCTTCTCAATGTTGCTTGTTTTTGTTTATTCCTATTCCATCACGAAGAGACTTCTCGAATAATTTTAGTCTTGCCTAAATCGTACTTGCTTTGTCTTCCCTCAATCTTACTAAATAATCCAGGTCTATCTATTACATTATTCAAATACACTGAGATATTATTTAATATTATCTTGATTTAATCTTGGAGTATGATACATTTGTCTTTCCATATCCTATTTCGCCTCCTCCATTCTTTCCGATTGCTGCATCTTTCATTTAATTATCTGCCATCTCCTTCAGTATTGAATTTTCTTCCTTACATCCGCACCCTTTCATTTTGAAGGTTTTTTCTTCCCCTTCTCATTACATTCTCATCTCACTTGGACCTTTCTCCGTTGAGTCCGCCTTGTGAAATCCCTCTTCCACTTCTCTTTCATTCCCTTCAGATGCAAACTGCCATCGGCCGCTCCAAACGACGTCCGCTCGACGTCTCTCGTAAGGGGCAGTTTGACCTCTGTAACGTTTCACAGTCCAACACATATAGTTCATAATACTTTCAAATAACATCACGTAGATTCTTGTTTATTACAATGCACTTCAACATTACATTACTTTCAAGAATCGTTTACTGTTTTGCATTTAGCATTTCACAATATTATTTTTACGAATCATTGTCTTACACACAAATTCTCTCTCTCTCGCCCTTATCAGCAAACCATGTTGCTACCGTAATAAACATGTGAGGTACGATATTCGTTAACTGTATACGAAACGTTTCACGCCCCAACCGCCGGCCTGTGAGACAAGCGCGTCAATTGCTAAGGTCGTTAGTCCCGTAAGTGTAGCGCATGTTTCTATTGAGGATTAAGGTTCAATGTTCATATTAATTTAAATTCCCAATAGAACAACATAGTTATAAGAGTAATGTATATCAATAATTTCGCACTAAGTAACAGTTGTGTTGATTAGCGATTTTACATTGTTTTTCCTGCAAGTCAGTCATCAGCTGTATCGAAAGGTTATGTTAAATAAAATAAGTTCTAACTGCATTTGATGATTTCGATCTTTGACAGTTTCTTTATCGGGAAGTGGCGGGGATCTTCCCCTGCTGGATGGCGAGATCCGGTGTCGACCTACCCGTCGGCGTGCCAGGTTTTCCCAATCAGGTATCTCCCACCAGCGAGGCACTGCCCCAGCGTGGACATTTCTTTAACTGGCACTAACATAATCGGTTACCTCCAAAACAAATATGCTTCCGTTTAAAACTATTTATCTGCTAATTATTTACGCAAAAATGACATTATTCGTGAACCCCCTTCGTGAATCCCCTGAACGAGCAGATGCCTTTTCTAACGCAATGTGGTTCTGTGTCACAAAGCGACCTTTTGCAGTATGCAGCGCCGCTGCGTTTATGCAGTTCGCGTACCATCACTCACTCTTCTCTGAGGTCAGATACGACTGCGCTTGCACTTGTTTCTTCCAGCGGCAACGTTGAAACCTCTTCCTTAAGAGTCCCGCGCGAGGCGATTTCTCCAGAGTGCTATGGCAGTTAACACACATTCCACTAGATGGGACTCGAGTGTGACAGGATTTCCCTGGCCTCGACTTCGCGAACGAGAAGTGTCTGGCCGAGAAATCCGAACGACTGACACTCGGGTCTGTGACTCCGCCTCTTGAGTCTCCATTTCTTTGAAGCATAAAATGCAAAATTAAAGACGACACGAGGCCATCAAGGAGCTCAAAACATGTGAAAGAAAACAACCGTTTAGCTTAGGCTGGCGGAAAGAGCGAGAATGTTTTGAATCCTTCGCAAAAATCATTAAGGGGAAGAAACTTATGTGTAGTTAATTTATCTTTTTTTTAAGTAGAAACGAGATTGTTTAGAAAATAATTAATTCCATCCTTCTGATACATTGTGTATTTCAGTGTAAACCTTTTTATAATTGCATTTAGTAGCATTTCATTTGCATTCACTTTCGGTCCACTTATCGTGAATGTAGCTGTAATAGATGAAATAAAAAACCTGAAAGGTTCCTCATGCATATTGCTTACGTAGTTGTGCAACACTCGCACATAATGCCATCTATTCCTTCCTGCGGAGGCGAAGCAAAGCCGTCAGGGTCCTTTCTCTCCTGTGCGAATCGGCCCCCACGCTCGAGCGCAGAGCGCTCGAGGACGCACTTCTCGAGCGCGCGCGCCCTGAGCGCCTTGCAGCGCTCTATTCAGCAGCGCGTGCGGGTGGGAGCCCGTGGGCTCGGGGCCGTCCACTTTAACGGGCGCTCCCGGGGACGGGGCGGGGGCGAGGGCGGGGGCGGGAGCGAGCGGGAGCGGCCGTTCCCCGCCAGCGCCGCGCCTCCGCAGCCGCCTCCGCCGCCGCCACTTCCGTTTCCGGCCCGCGCTCTCTCGCCGCCTTTGTGGCGCCACTGGCTGGTGCTGGCGCCGCCTCCGCCCCGCCCCGCCACGCCCGCGCCGTCACGAGCACGTCGCGGCTGCAGCCGGTGGCTGCGGGTGGCGGAGGTGGCAGTATGGGTGACTGGGGATGGCAGAGGGTGGATAGGGGTGGCAGAGGATGCAAGGGGTGACTGGGGTGGCTGGGGGGATGGCTGTGGGTAGCTGAGGATGTTGGGGTGGCTGAGGATGTTGGGGTGGCTGGGGGGTCGGTGGCAAGGGGTGGCTGGGGGTGGCTGGGGGTGGCTGGGGGGTGGCTGGGGGGTGGCTGGGGGTGGCTGGGGATGGCTGGGGGGTGGCTGGGAGAGGCTGGGGGTGGCTGGGGGTGGCTGGGGGTGGCTGGGGGTGGCTGGGGGTGGCTGAGGTGTGGCTGGGGGTGGCTGAGGTTGACTGAGGGTGGCTGGGGGTGATTGGGAGTCGCTGATGGTGGCTGGGTGGCAGGGGTGGCTGGTGGGTGGAGAGTGGTGGTGGCAGGGTGGAGGTGACTGTGGGTGGGTGGGGGTGGGACGGGGTGGGAGCGGGGACGGTCTGTTGCGACGCCCGCCCAGGGCCACGGAGAGGGCGGAAGGGCGGGAGGTAGCTGTTGCTGCAGGCGCAAGCATTGGCCGTGGCGAGATGGGGAGAAGCTACTGGCGGGGAATGACAGGTGGATAGGCAAAAGAGAGCGTGATGATGTGCTGATGAGAAGTGGTGAGATTAACAGTTATGGGGTACTCGAATAATGTGAGAAATAATTCCTAATAAGGCTGTGAAGTAAGGTAGCAATTTCAGTAAGTACTACGCTTATGTAGCATTTGAAAAGTCGTAGTACAACGATCTTGTATCATTAACAATTCCTTACATTCTAGTTTCCACCTTTATTTTTTAGTGTTTTATAATTAAACCTCCCTTGGCCATCGTCAAATTATATATAGTTTTAAGCAATTATACCATTTGAAAACAAACCTATGTTCGATTATGTGTAATTCTTACTACTAAAAACAGTTCTAGGATAATTAGCAAAAGAACAGCCAACACTGATTTTTTTATCATACGCATCTGCCCTACGCGCAGGTGACTTAGAAGAGACGCCGATATGGAAAGACGGTGACGATGGTGTATGAATGATAATCATGGTCGTGAGCTTGTCAAGAACAAGCATGGGGATCTTATTTCCAGAGACGGAAGGGGAGAGAAGGAGGCGGAAAGAGGAAGAAGTTGGGAGAGGAAAGGGTGGGGAGATGAAGGGCATGAAAGGGCGGGGCGTGGAGAGGGAAAGCCAAGGTGGTAGTGCGTGGGGGCGGGGAGAGGTGTGGGAACGCAGGGATGGGCCCTCCCCTCCGGCGCCATCTGCAGAGGTCGACATCGCCGAGCACGGGGCTAGCGTAGTGCTCGCAGTAGTTGTTCAGTAGCTCAGCAACAACTTGCAGTTTAGTGTTCGTAGTAGCGTACAAGTTCGTGCCCCGCCCGTCCCCTCTGCCCTCGGAAGAGGCGAGCAAACGCAACTACTTCGATGACTGGACAGAAAGGTGAGGGACGTTTCAGAAGGTACGGGCGGGCGGATGGAAGAGGCGAGAGGCGCAAGAACACTTGCGAGTGACTCAGGCCGTGAGAGCCCAGGACGCGGCTCCGCAGGCTGAGGACGAGGACGGCGAGGACGGAGGCGCGGCGGAGGGCGGCTCGAGAGGCGCTGGCGGCGCGGGTCGCGAGGGCGGAGGAGGAGGACGCGGCGAACGCACCGGAAGCGGGCGCGCAGGGCGAGGGGCGAGGAGGGGAGAGGCGTGGCGGGGAGCAGAGGCGACGCGTCAAGCGCCAACACCGCCTCTCCACCGCCGCCTTCCGCGCGCGGCGCCAAAGGAAGCCCTTTCGCCTGGCGCGGCGCCACACAATGGCAGCCGCCCTTCACTTCCTTTCCACCGGCTCCACACTTCACTCCATCCTTTACTTCGCACCAACCTCCATTTCTCTACGCACTCTTCCTCGCTCCGTCCTTCACTTCCCTCCGCCTTCCACTTCCACCAGCTCCCCACTTCACTCCATCCTTTACTTCGCACCAACCTCCATTTTTCTACGCACTCTTCCTCGCTCCGTCCTTCACTTCCCTCCGCCTTCCTCTTCCAGCGGCTCCCCGCTTCACTCCATCCTTTACTTCGCACCAACCTCCATTTTTCTACGCACTCTTCCTCGCTCCGTCCTTCACTTCCCTCCGCCTTCCACTTCCACCAGCTCCACACTTCACTCCATCCTTTACTTCGCACCAACCTCCATTTCTCTACGCACTCTTCCTCGCTCCGTCCTTCACTTCGGTCTACTGTCAACTCCCCACAACCCCTTACCTCATTTCTACTTTTCTGGTGTAAACTATCTCTGTAACATTCGTTTCGATTGCAAAATTAAAAGTATATTCATCCCCCGTCATAAAAAAAATATTGATTTATTTGTACGTAAAACGTAATTCTAATCTTCTAATCTTGATTCTAATACTTTTACGTAATACTTGATTCTAGTCAATCAAGGGATTATTCACTCTTACTCATTATGGACCCATGCACGTGGCCAAGAATTCCAAGCACTTTTGGGAGTAGCTAGGGCGTACATATGATTCGTAATTCCATCCACTTTCAGGTTAAAGCCACGGCAATCAAACATTTAATGCTGTGTGACACTTGGTGCGTAAACAACCATTCAGATGCCATAAAATAGTCATCTGTGCTATTATTCCTTTTTCTTTGTTAGCTATACAATAATGCATTTACAATGCTAGCTATTTGGAGAAACTGTTTGAAACTGAAAAAAAAAACAACTTTGTTGTTTTCATGAATATTGCAATAAAGAAAACGACTGATAAAAAAACTGAAAATGAGTGTATTTCTGAAGTAACATACCACAGAAATACAGTTCTTCAAGAAGGAAATATTCACAGTGAGTCTTATACTTTAAGATAAGATACAATGGCCCAGCCTAAATTCCAGATTCTATTCAATGTTCCGTCTATTTTCTCTTTTTATCTTTTTATTTATTTACGTCAAAAACAGTTAAAAACTGCGTATGACGAGCTATGGGGAGAAGTGAATTGATAAAATTGATATTCCTCAATAGATTTGAAGGAACTCGAGACGCTGTGATATTGAAATGAACATATACATAAATAACTTGCCAAATCAAAATAACTCGAAAAATATGCAATTAACAAAAAAAGTATTTTTCTTCTTCTTCTTCTTTTTCTTCTTCTTGCGAGTATTTTACAGCTCTTCCGGCCATATCTCGCATCTCAATCTCCATATCCCTCTCTCATTCCAGTCATTCTCTTCTAGACCTCTTCTTTGCAGGTTTTTAAAAAAGGCAAATGTCAAAAAACGCCAAAGGCAAAAAATTAATATCTCCACGGGGCACATCTGTCAGACCTAAAATCAAACTTCCAGCTCGTAACTCGAGGTTGGGTCGGGAGCTAACTTCGAAATCTTAAATGGGAACACGCACTTTTTATTGCAGATTCGGATTGTTTATATATAAGTTTGGTTTAAAACATTTTTGAGATGCTTGAATCTATTTCCGTACGTGCTGGAAGAGGGATGTGTGTAGGATTGCACGAATAAGTTTACAAGCAAAGTATGCAATTATATATATATATATATATATATATATATATATATATATATATATATATATATAATTAAAACTAAGATGGTGATGGTGATTTTTATGAATGCAAAAATTAAATGACCTACGTGACAGTGCATTTCTTTGAGATTATGTTTTTAGGCAGGTTATAAAATTGACTTTTTTCTTTTTCTGTCGCACTATGGCCCTTTAAGATTAGCCTTGGCGTCTCGAACGGTCAATGTCCATTTCGACATTTTTCTTCGAGTTTCTGAACAGTTATTTTTCTCTGGAGAAGGGTTGTTAGCCCATCGTCTAACCCCCGAACTGGAGAGCCGAGACTTATATAGGGGTTACTCCCCAGCATTTCTGAGCCACCGCCAGCTAAAAGAAAACAGAAGAAGAGAAGGGAAGACAGTAAAGAATAGGGTTAGAATAGAAGAGTAAAATAGAAACGACTCCCTGGCCCTCGCAACCTAATAGCGTCGGGGTCGGAAACACAATAGTTGGCCAATACAAAGATTGGACTACATGACAGAAAACAGAAGTGTGCCATAAGTAAGTGGAAGCAATGACAGAGAATTACAGGATGTTTAGGAGAGTGACAGCGGACAGCTGCTCCAATAAGTCGCCTTCTACGACAGGGGGGGTCCCGTGATGCTATTCTACTGAAACCCCCGACACCACACGGGTTATCAAATCTACTAATATTGTCAAAAAATTTAGTACCTGCCGCAGCGTAAAAAGCCTGTCGTGATCACAATATGGGCCCTAATGACCAGCCCCTAAAATAGGATTTCCGGCATTTCTCAGACGATGAACGGATTGGCTGGGATCCGGCCATGAGAGTGGGTATTGTCTCGTACGTCATGCGTGTCCCCTCGCAGACAGCTCACACTCGGCAGGGTTGACTCGGGCAGGTAGCAGGACTGCGTGGTCGCAAGTCGGCGGGCAGTCGTCAACGCGCAGCTCCAGGCTCTAGGCTCCAGGCAGGTAGCAGGGCCGACAGGTAGCAGGGCGGCGGCACAGTTACAGACACATTGTCATGAGTCTCGAGTCTGCTCGTTCACATGCGTTACGGCGACCCGTAAGCATAGTACTATTAGCGACGGACACCGCGCCAATCAGTGGCCGATTTCGTAAGGCGGGCGTCTGGCATTCTGTTGCCCTTACTACTGCCAGAGACAGCTAGTGCTCCGATCTTCGGAAACTCAACCATTTGCTGTACTCGGAAGCTTCCACAATGGTGCTGTTACTTCGCACGAGAGAAATATCCCAAGTCAGCGGCTGATTCATCGAAGGAAAGGGTCTATCTGTGCGACCGCTCGCAGAATTGTCTTGTTCGAGAGAAATCTCTCAAGTGTTTTCGCGAGACCGGGCGTATACCGACTGCATACTGGGAGAGGTGGCTCAGTGCTTCAACTGATGTCACTGCAGTGCCTCTGACCGGGAGATCCTAGAGTTCGAGTCTCGACGGCGGCAGGATTTTCGGACTCTAGCTTGTCAGTGGTCACTGTCTGGAGGAGAATTGTTGCGGCCGGCTGCTCTGATCGGTAGTTTTCCGAGGTTCCTCCGATCAACACTAGAAGAATGCCGGAGCAGTACCCTAAAAAACGGGTCACGGACGGCGCTCGACCTTCCTTTCCACTTCCTAGCCTTGTCTTCACGCTTTACTTACACACATCTACATTCGCATGCACTGTATGGATGCACACTGCTGGATGACAGGAAGGGAGCTTAATGCTTGTCCCCTCTGCAGCGGTGACCATCTAGTGGGAGATACCTGGTTGGGGTAACTCCGCTAGCCGACGAGAAGGTCGGCGCCAGATCTCACCATGCAGGGGAATATCACAGCCGTCTCAAGATAAAAACACATACACTTTACTTACGGAACTAATGGTCTTATCAGTTGCCAACGACGAAAACGCGAAATAAACAATAAATCCAGCGTCTTTAGAAAATGTTTTCTTTCGCAGAAGAACAGTTTTTGCCCGACGCATTTGGATGTCGAGCACTTGTCGTTGGGGGCAGCTGACGGGGTGGGCGGTTGTCGGTGCCTGCACCTCACGCTGCGGGTGCGCCGGCCACCGCTGTTTCCGAGAGTGCGGCGTGGGCGCGAGGACTTGAGTGAAGTCAGCGCCGTGGCGAATAACAAAGTGAAAATATAGTATATTCGTCGTGGTAACCGCAATAGATCGTATGTCAAATCTACTGTAGTTTTCAGGAAGAACGGAAAACGTTCCTACCTCTCGATATCTTGACAGTCGCTTTCATAAATACAAAAGCTTACTATTTGGTTTTCCATTACTCCCTCGTCGTACGACATATTGCAACTGATGTAATTCTCTTGACTGATCACAATGGTGTAATAAACAAAAAAAAATTTGTTTGACATACGACCTATTGCAGTTTATACGACGATGTAGTGAAGTGTAGTTCTGTGTGTGGGAGTGTGTGAATGCACCCGTAAATATAGATTAAGAATGAATGCGAAATTAATGAAATATAAGAAAATAGAAGACAGGAGACAAAAACGACAACTAGAACTTTTAAACCAAATTTAAAAAAATGGAAATTGTATGTGTTTTTCTCTTCATTTTTCTCGAGTTTCTGAATATCTAATAAAACAATAGCCAGCTCTTCAAATACTGAAGGCTGTACGTTGCCTTTCATTTTCTGCGCGCATTGTAAGTTTGTAACATAGATACACTGCGAAACATATAACAAAGAAAATACTATAATTTTTATTAATTCTTGTAAATACATTTAGTACCTTTCTATGTTTCATGACGAATCAAGTACACGAATATTTAAGCTGAACTGTACCCGTGTAATTCTGTGGAGTAATAATGTATATAAATTAGAAAATTGACTTAATCAAACATGGTTAATCGAAAATGAGAAGCATTTTTCTTACGACTTTCTTAAATTCATACACTATTATCAATATATACAAAGGAATATTTGAAAGTCACAGTAAAAAGTGAAATGGCGCCGGAGACAATAATCAGGCAATTCCTTGGACTCCGCCGAAGAAAAAACAATGCATAAGATTACGAGCCCTTGTTCCAGAGGCAAAGAAGAGTCCCTGGGGCTCTTGAAGGGCCTGAGGGACGAGGCGAGGCGCCGCGACAGGGCGAATGGGCGGCGTCGGACTGTTCCCTTCGCGGGGGGGGGAGGGGGAGCACCTACCTGCGCCCTTTCGTTCTATAGAAGAATCCACCTACGAATGAGCCAAAATGTCAGTTCGCCAGAGCGTGTTTCATTTGTGCAGTTTTGTGAAACGCACGGGAAGACGTCTGCACTAGTGCAACGCACGTCCAAGTCACTACGGTGTGACCATCCCTATCTATGGCCAATCCTGCATAAAGAGAAAAAACAGAGGTTCAGAATGACTTTAGCCAACTGGCGCGCGCAGTGCAGAAATACAAAGTTTATGTTTCAAATCTCAATTCGCTGTCTCAGATTTTTCTTACTCCAAAAAGTGTTTCGGTGGCTTATACTTTGACCATTGTTCGCGTTGGTATGAAGCGAGCTCGGAAATGAGAGAGTTTTCTGAGTCGGCAACATTTTCAAAAAATTTAGTTACTATTTTTTTAATGTGATCTATGAGCAGTGCATTCATGAATAGCGGTGCAAATCCCTGATCGAGATGAACCTTGGGACGCAGAGGCGGCCCTGAGGCATTCATTTGGAGTCAGTTTGGTAAACAAGTTAACATCACATGTAGGTCAGAGAAGTATATCCCCCGCCGCGACAGCTATTCAGCCACGCCACCAAGCGCTTATGCTTGCGGCTCCCGTTATCGCGGCTTCTCATGGCTCACAACCGTGTAATTATATTTTTTTAATTGGTAAATTGGCACAGAACCCTCTCGATCACAGCTCGCCACCTTACCGCACAGGAGCAGGAAAGACGTTCATCAGTACGTATCTCACATTCAAGATTCGGTTTTAAAATAAACATAATACTTATCACACAAAAAATAAATTCAATGTAATGTTTATATAAAAAAAACAATTTTTACAGAAGAGCACATAGCACTGCACTTCCTAATTTCAATTATTTCTCGTGGCGCACTGTTTTTTTGCCGGACGAGGCCTTCACAAAAGGAAGCGTCGAAGCCATTTACAAATTTACAAGTTAGCCAATTGCAAACGAATGAATGGAGGTGGGAGAGACTAATGAGCTGAAGGACACAACAACCACAGAATCATCAATTATGTTGCCAGCACTAGCTGTACGGTCCTTTCTGACAAAACTCGCTCTGTAGCTGAGCCCAGTTGAGCGCCTGCCTTTGCAAGGGGAGGGTCCAGCAGCTGGTCACTTTCGTACCCTGCTACTTTGCCATTAACTACCAGATACAGAGAGATTTTTATAAAGAGGAGCCACTTTTTGACGGCTACTGCTTGGCTCCTGTTGACAACATAACTGCGGGTGATGTCCACGCACTCAGTTCATCAATGCCTGTCAAACTGGGCTCTTCTTATTGTTACAGTACTTCCTCTGTAGCTTAGGGTCAGACATGTCAAGGTAACTAGCCCGCTGGAGTTTGCGGGCGCTGCATATTGACAAGTGGCCGAAATTTAAAAATATACTCCCACTTAAACAAAGTGGCACTTCAAGGTCACGAGCTGGACGGAGAAGTCATCCAACCGGGAGCTTCGTTCCGACTTCAATTTTTGATACTGGAGCTTCCGATTGGATGACAATTTCCCCCTCTCCTTCCAGCTCGTAAAGCTAGAAGTGCAGCTATGTTTATATCGAAGTATTAGGGTTGTATAATAACGTCCTTTTTATTCGATATCGGTAGCCTGTTATGGGTCATAAAATAAACACCTTCGTTATTTTATATCATTTATTGATAAATTTCCCATAGCGTTTGGGGAATTCACTTTTCTCCATCATCAAGTGTACGCTAAAAACTCAATTACACATTACTAAAAGTTATCTATGACTATAGACAAAATGTGCTTTGACGTGATTTTGCTTTGATTGCGTGATTTTGCTGATGTGCTTTAACGTGATTTTGATTATAGACAAAAAGTGCTCTTACGTGATCTAACGAAGTTTTTTTTCTTCCTGATCATACACATAAGTCATACATGCGAGAGAAATTTTGGGATGAGAAAAAAATTGATGAGAAAGAACCAAGCAGTTTATACTGTTTCCAAAGAAAACGTAAAACAAAAATTAGTGGTGATAAAAATAAGAAAAATGTTATTACTATGTCATCTATAACGAACAATCTTATAAAGCGAACTGTGAGTATGGATAAAAAACCTTTTGCAATCAGAAAACGTATGGTTTTTTAGATGAGTAAATGGTGAACTCTGAGGCTGTACAAAATATTCTCATGATCTAAATGAAACACCTTGTAAATTAAGTTTGCAGAGGCGTGGTTGTTCTCACGATCTTAAATAATATGTAATGGCAGTTCATTATCTCAAAGAACGAGAAATGAGAGAAGCGAAATTCCAGGATTTGTAGCATCCGTTACACTTTGTACCACCAATTGATACCTCTTTCTATAATAATCTAAGAAGTGTTGGCATTACGGAGGAGATTGAAGTGCAATACATAAGCGAAATCACAATTATTTCTATGGTGTTAAATATTCATGCATTTAACCATGAAATCTTTATTAGAACTTTCATTTTCATTGTTCCTGTTAAAATACATCGCATTATATGTACAGTGCGTTTCGTTTGCTATGTCACAATTTTATTTATATAAATTTCATTTGTTTTTTATTTAAACACTGAAGAGCACTTAACCTAATAATTTAATATCCTATCCAATTCTTTATATAATTCTCGAAACAATTAGCATAAGATGTCAGTATTTCACAAAAAGAAAACAGGCTTACAGAAATTCTTCTTTCCTGTAAAAGCTCATCCCGCCCAGCCCCGACTCGCTGATCGACCCCACCGCCGACCCGGCCGCCCGCCCCGCCCCGCGCAGCCACGCCCCGCCGCCCGCCCCCGCCATCGCCCCGTCCACCCCGAGGAGCCGGCCCCGGACGCGGGCGGGCCTCGCCGCCCGCTGCTTTGAAAGTCAACGCAGTTTCCAGGGCACTTGGGGACCTCGCCTCGCCTCCTCGGCAGACGCGCACATACATTATGCGCCCCGAAATTGAGGCCCGCCCTCCAGTCGCCGCCCTCGGCCGAACACGGGCGCGCGGCGCGGCCAGGCCCTCGCAGGGCTGCAACAGGACCGGCTCCGCCCCTTCTCAGCCCCGCGCCACCAGACACAGCCAAGACCCTCTCGCGGTGGAAGCCAAACGGGAACGCAACGAAAACGCGGACGAATCTTTCAAAACGAAATCTTTAAGAACAGCAGTAAGTGTCCCCTGGTTTGCCAGCAATACGACACTTCACAACGATCTTGCAATGGAACGGATTACTTCCTTTATAACGAAACTGGCACATTATTACTTCAATAATTTAAATTATGTACAAGGAGCAGACACTTACGAAATGGGATCTGGTCAACCCCCAATCTTCCGCCTAAGAAACATACGCCCATTTCACATTTTCCTTCAATTTCCCTCCGACGTTAGGTAAGGTAAGAACATTTCTTGCATTTTCCTGTCTCCCGCATCGTATTCCTTTCTACGCCCTGTCTTCGCTCTCTAACGAATTTTCCTCGCAATAACCTTGGTTGAAGGTATAACCTAATGAAATCACTATCAGGGAGGTGGCAAGAAGTTGCCTCCTTCACATTTCGCTGATACAAAGTTCTTTTTCTTCTTGCTCTTTCAAAGGCTTTCTTTTTCTTCTAGCTCTTTCACATTCCATGGCTATGAAGTTGTGTATACCTGGGATACATTATGGTTAAAAATTGCGTCAATGGATTGATTTATTTCACAGCTTTACATTGTTATAAAAAACAATTTGATGTTACCCGCAAAGTCTAATACATCATATAATTTTAATTTTATTTTTCCACTTGTTTCTAACTTCATAATCCTTGTGTTAAATTCTTCGCTTTCAAATTTCCCTCAATTTTTCTCAACCAGCTCTGTTTTGAAATTATTTTTGGAATTCTATTTTCTTTCATTATTGTCACATGTTCAAACCATTGTAATTGTTTTTATTGAATCGTCTCTAAACTTTTATGTACTTTATTCATATTTTCTATTATTTTAAAATTTCTTATTTTATCTAATTTTGATATCCTTGATGAAATCAAAGAATCCATTTGTGTTGCCAGTAATTTTAGTTTTAAATTTTTCCTTAATTTCCAAATTTCTGATCCATATTAAACAGTAATTGCTACAATAGATTTACTTGTATCAATGCCTTAATTTAGTTTCATTTGCTATATGTTTATCAACGAATTCAAATACTAATTATGAGACAGAAATGAAAACAATGGAAAGGAATACATGAACTCTACTTTGCACAAACAAAACGCCACATCTGTATAAATGAAACGTCAAAATGCAGATATTCTTTCAGAGAAAGCAAAACAGACATCATGCGTCAAACAACACGTCAAGTAGAAAGCACAACACACGTTAGTATTAATAACTGAACACACAAACGATCCAAGGAGGGATTCAGTGGCGCTGCCCGCAGGTTAAAAAGTCGCCTGCGGAATGGGATCGAGTGTCAGACAGCGAGAGCTAACTGGGCGGCGCGAGGGCGGGCGAAGTAATAAATGGGGACGAGAGCCCGCGCAGAGGGCTCAGCAATTTGACGGATCCGTGGGTGGAGCGCCGGGGGGCGGTCGGGAGGGGGCGGTCGGGAGGGGGCGGTCGGGAGGGGGCGGTCGGGAGGGGGCGGTCGGGAGGGGGCGGAAGGGAGGGGGCGGTCGGGAGGGGGCGGTCGCGAGGGGGCGATCGGGAGGGGTGTCGAGAGGGGGTGTCGGAAGGGGGGTGTCGGGAGGGGGGTGTCGGGAGGGGGGTGTCGGGAGGGGGGTGTCGGGAGGGGGGTGTCGGGAGGGGGGTGTCGGGAGGGGGTGTCGGGAGGGGGCGGGTTGCCCCCCAGAGGCGCTGGTGGCAATGTGACATTGACAACAAACATCGATGCCGGCCCGGTGGCCGAGATCGCTGAAACATGAGTGCCGTGGCAATCTCGGACCGAAGGGTCGCGGATTTGAGTCCCGCCTCGGGAATGGTTGTATGTGTTCGTCCTTTTACCCCCATCACCATACCGTTTCATCCTCATAGATACCATAACGTTAAAATCCAATTGTGGTCGCTAATGATCTAGAAGTTGGTGCGACCTTAAATAACAAACAAAACATCGATGTTTCTGAACATCGAGACTCAAAATTAAAACATCAATGTTAAGGTAGTTTTCTACCTCAAAATGACGAAAAGTTGTGAAATCTTATATTTTTCAATTTTTATTGAGCCGTTTGCTTTATTTTCTTTTTTTATGGGGATAGATACAAATACAGTAGTTAAATTTTTACTATTTTTCCACATTTTTTCTCCATTCAAGTCGTGCTCCACAGCAGTGAAAATGAACTGACGCACAGATATAGCTTTCTTCAAGGAAACATTTGCTTCTATAATTTAAATTCTTTTTGTTTGAAAAATCAAAATTAATTCAGTTTTTCATACACTGACTTAGTATTTCCCTGATAACTCAAATAATTTTCAAGATTTTTACCAATTTCTTCTTTTGATTTGTTATAAATGCTCACAGGTACAAATCTACGCTCTTTCATTTAAATCGCTGAATAAATATTTTTAATTTGAATCCAAAATTAATTTGTTGATTATTAATAATTTTTTTAGTTTTATAATTTTTTATCCCAAAAATTATTAAACTGAAGTGTTCGATTTAGCATGGTTTTGTATATAATACTTGTTTACATGTATCCTAAAAATTTCATAGGGTTACGATGATTAGTTTTTGAGTTATAACGGAAACGCGTCATAAGAGCTTTAATTCTGGAAAACAAGCAACGAAGTTTGATTCTTGTTTTCCTTACCTTACTATAATATATGTATGATGCAGCAAAATAACGTTGAAATCATAACTCGAAAACTATTGCAGACATCGAAATATTTTCTTCACCAAAATATTCCTAAATAATTAATGCATAGAGAAAAAATGTTTTCAAGAATTGAATTTTTTAGGGTTTTAAGGTGTATTTGCCCCCTTAAATGCTTCAAAACATTTCTTTCTAGGTTTGTTAGGTTTTGCAAATAACATTTTTTTGAAGCGAGTGCGTAAGTGCAATGTTTCCTGTCGTTAACTGTAAAGTCTTTAGAGAGGGAACTTCGGATGCAGTATTAATGACGTTAGTGAAACTTATAGAGGAAATGTTAAAATAACTTCGAGTGCTCTGTTGGGACTAGCGGTATTGGAAGACAGGCGGTGTTGATGCTGGCGGTATTGGAAGACTGGCGGTGTTGATGCTGGCGGTATTGGAAGACTGGCGGTGTTGATGCTGGTGTTAGTAGAAATGCGACATCACCATCAAAATATCGATGATTGTAAACATTAATAAAGCACATACGTTAATAAACCATCGCCTCCAAACATCGATAATTTTAAACACATGTTTTTAAAATAGCTTTAGGAAGCATTTATCCTCGCAGGAAGAAGGGGAATGATGGTGGTCGCGATAACGAATTTTTAATTCTGATTTAACTCTCAAGATAAAGTGAAAAAATGATCTGGATCGCCAATGCGAAAAGCGTTATTATTGGACAATTCAATAATAACGTAGAGTTCATTTATCGACAATACCTATTATTTGCCACCCTGGTTACTTTGCTCTAAAGAATTTCCAATTAATGGATATCTCCAAGCGATTACAAGTTTTTATTATGAGAGTAATTTTCATTAAAAAAACATTAAACATAAAACATTGCAGTTAAAAAATATCGATTGCAAAAATTTACGTTAAATGCACTGAAAATTTTATAGAAACATCAATGTTTTTAACATCGACGATGTGGCGTCCCTAGATGGTATATCTAAGAGTAGTTTTTTATTGGTGACCGTGGCAGATATGACAAAGATTGAGGAGAGTGGTAATCTAGGGTAATTAGTAATTCATTAAACTAGGGATCTTGGTGGTAACTATACAGAGAGCATTTTTAATGCAAAGTGTTCAGTGAATTCTGTTACGGTCATCGCCACGAACTTAATTGTGCTTATGAAATCTTGAAACCTCTTTTGCATTCCTCTTCTCTGCGTCATAAAATGTTGTTTTATGAACGATTTCTTGCGACGAAAAAGGTGGTTCATAATGCTGGAAAACAAAAAAGTCTTTTTACACGCCGACGAAACGTCAAAGTGTAAACAAGACATTTTCACGATGACGTCACATTTTCCGGATGAGTTAAGAAAAGACCAACTCCACGCAGGCGGAGCAGGAAGTAAAACGATACTATCGTAGAAAAAAATGGGACTTTACGGCGTAAATGAGAAACGGCGGCAGAAGCGAACAAAGGCTGACGTTTCTGCCGGCGGGGCGGGGCCCCGACTGCGAGCAGGGGAGCACTAATTAAAAGTTGAAAAATGACAGCCCGCGACCCACCTGCCGGCGCAAGGGGCGCCCCTGACCTGCCCTAACCGCGCCCTCATTCGCAGCCGAACGCCGCGGCCGCGCTCGCCTCGTGCCCCACAAACTAAACTCTCAAAATCACCTTTCCACTTTCTATACAAATTGTTGAATAAATGAATGTTGACGGGATAATTATTTTGTTTTCGAGCATGACTCTCATATTTACGAACATTTTGTTTTTTTTACTTTTCGTTGTGGAGACAGAAAATAGATTGATTCTGCGAATGCAGAAAGTATAGGAAATACATATTCCATAAAAAATATATATTTTATATTTCATGAAAATAGACAACACTGACATCTAAATGTATTATAAGTAATAATTACGAAATGAAATGTTAAGCAAATTCACTTCGATTCACATGAATTCACATGATACTGCAAATTCACATGATAAGATTTAAATCGGCATTTCAGCACATTTAAATCTTATCATGGTTCATCAAAGTAGAAACGTGAGTCTAGTTGACATCAAACTAATCACGTGAGCCTGGTTTGACAAATGAATGTCTTGTTCATTCTCCTGTGGTAGATCGTTATCACACCAGTTCATCAGAAAGGCAATCCAGTTTCTTCCTGTTTAAACTGAAAACTGTTTCGCTCGCAGATTTCAACAGACGGGGCGCCTCTGTTCGTCCACCTGCGGACGCACACGGCTTCACGCGACGCGACCGTCGGGCTTCTCTTCTGAGGACACGCGAGCGGCGGTGAAGCCTTCGCCGGGGACAGCGCGAGGCGAATTGGTTGATTGATTGATTGGTTGATTGATTGATTCTTCGAGGATACGGGCGCGTCAACTACCGGGGTCATTAGTCCCGTAAGTGAAGTACGTGTTTTTTCATCGGGAAGTGGCGGCGATCTTTCCCCGCGGATGGTGAGGTCCGGCGCCGACCTACCGTCGACTAAAGGGGTTTTCCCCCAACCAGGTATCTCCCACCAGCGGGACACCGCCCGGCCGGGACAAGCTCTAAGCTCCCGACCGGTCTCCCGGCATGTGTGGCAGTATAGTGCATGTGAGTGAACGTACGTGTAAGTAAGAGGTGAGGATAGGACAAGGAAAAGGAAGGAAAGATCGCGCGAAGTCCGTGGCCCGTTTGTTAGGGTACTGCTCCGGCATTCGCCTGGTGTTTATTGGAGACACCAAGGAAAACTACTTAACAGAGCAGCCGCCCGCTAGAATTGTCCTCCAGACAGCGACTGCATTCGACCTAGCTGACGCTACTGCCGAGAAATCCTGCCGCTGTCGTCGTGACTAGAACCTAGGACCTCCCCGTCAGAGGGACTGAGGCGAATCGGTGCTGGCGGTGACGCGCCTCGCAGAGAACTCCTTGCGGCCAACACCAGCGGCTGCCACAACTGCGCTTGGAGCAGGCGCCACCTGGACATAGAGGGACTTCTCTAAGAAGGGACCGCTTTGGCAGCTACTGCTTGGCTGTCGCTGGCGACACAACTGCAAGTTATGTCCTTGTGCTCAGTTTGCTCGCGTGTTCGTTTACAAGAGACCCGCTTGTAGATGCTTTCGACACAATCTCTTGCAATGCCATCGTCCAGCAGGATTATCTTTTTGTCTTCCGACCTGTCAAAGTGGTCCCTTCTTAGGCTAACTTCTCAATATGATAGAAAATACCCAGAAAGGACTCATGACGGTCATTCCTTTGGTCTTCGGGAGGCGGCGACGTCGCGCCGGTCGACATATTAAAACCGAGTAATAATGATGCTTGCTTAATGGAATAGATACAACATTTTCTTCTCCATGATAAGTGTTCCGCCTTTGAAATTTTAAGAAAGCAGTCCCTTGTATTGTATGTTAGTAGTGAAAGAGAGCACTAAAATGTATTTCAATGAGGAAAATAGGTGGATCATTGCATCAGGAAATAATATGGAAGACAAGGGACAGGAAATAGTAAATATATCGGCGGCTACCTTTCTTATTACCTACTATAAACTATTTGCGCATTTAATATCAGCATCGAAACAAACGTAATAATGAGCAACAACCGGTTACACAAGAAGTGCGAAGTAAAACTGCAAAAACCACACGCCAAACGACCAGAACACACCAACGGAGACAAAGCAACAACGGCGCCTCGCCAATGCCACCTCGAGCACAGGTAACCCAAGCGGCGTTGTGCCTGCAGTGTGCTCGGTTTCAACATGGCGGACACAATGAATTTGGCGCGCGGACTGCAAGGAAGTTTCCATTCTGTACACTGTGTTCTATACCTAGGTCGTCTGCGCTGCGAAGATGCGCGAAAGCTGATCACTTCCCCACGGGCCTCCCTGGATAAATCTCCGTCGGAAAAACTGTTGGCCCAGATTCGACCAACCAAAATGTACGCCTTTACTTACCAAAGCACAATAAAATAGAAACAAAGAACTTTTGCGGGTCAAAATCACCATGGAAATGAGGAAGAAATCAGGAATTTGGTCAAACGTGGCACACATTTTGTCTGTTTGCCCAACCAAAATTTTATTTTACCCACTTACAAAAAAATTAAAATCGAAAACCTTTTTGGAGCCACTTTGTGTATTGGTGGCTGGAAAAATCCAGACAGTTTAACATTTGGCACAACGTTCGCCCATGTTTTGACAAACCTCAATATTGTTAGCAAAACAGTTATGCGCAAAAAGTAGTTAAACGCAAAACATACTTTTCCTGGCATTTGTCGTGCTGGCAAAAGTAATACGCAAATGTAAAAAATAATTGAAACAACATTAATTCATCTTCCGCGCGTGAATTGGTCTGAAGTTTCTCAAGTATTTCTCAAGACCGGTACACGAATGTTTTGGTGACAAAAATGTGAACAAATGATGTGCAAATATTTGTGAAAATAAGCGCATTTTTCTGGCCAACTTCACGGATGTGCCGGCGATGATGCTCAATTGATTAGTTATTTCGTGTTTCAGGGTGGATCCACTGCACGGACCATTGGCATCGTAGATGAACTGCATATTATAACTCGGCAGGCGGTGATGTTTCTTTTCCCCAAAAGTAGATCCGCCGTCGACCTACAGGCCCGCTGGTGGAGGTTTCCCCCTCTTCAGGTATCTCCACCAGTGGGCACCGCTACAGCCAGGAGAAGCTCTAAGCTCCTGAGATGTGCGCTAGTGTTAGGGATGAATGAATGTGAAATGGAGAGGCAACGATGGGGAAGCGAAGATCGCGCGCGGCCGTGACAATTTCTAAGGACCACGTACGACATTCGCCTGATGATGATGCACAGAAAACTACGCATCAAAGCAACTAGTCCTCGGATTTCTCCAAATAGCAGAGGAATTCGATTGATTGATTGTTAGTGATTCTGGGCGCGTCAACTACTGAGGTCATTAGTCCCGTAAGTGTATCACATGTCTTTTCCTCGGGAGGTGGCGGTGATCTTCCCCTGCTTTCCCCCCTCTACCGTCGACTAGCAGGGTTTTCCCCTCAACAAGGTATCTGCCACCAGCGGGGCACCGCCTCAGCCGAGACAAGCTGTAAGCTCCCGACCGGTCTTCCGGCTAGTGTGGTAGTGCAGTGTATGTTAGAGTGTGAGTGTGAGTGTCTGTCTGTGTGTGTAAGGGGTGAGGATAGGGAGAGGGACAAGGAAGAGGAAGGAAAGATCGCCGGGGTTCAAAGCCCGTTGTTAGGGTACTGCTCCAGCATTCGTCTGGTACTGATCGGAGAAACCACGGAAAACTACCGATCGGAACAGCCGGCCGCTAGAATTCACCTCCAGACAGCGGCTGAATGATGAATTCGACCTATCAACAGAGCTAGTGACTAAAATCTGCCACCATTGACGCGTCTGCACTCGTAACGCCTCCTGGCCAGAAACGCTGCAGTGGCCACGCACTCCGTTGCCCCGAGCCACCCCAGCCGGTGCGACGGCACTCGAGGCGAGCAGGCAGCGGAAGCGACGGCGGGGAAGACGCCGTGCGGAGCGGGGCGCGGCGCGGCGGGGCGGGGCGGGGCGGGGCGGGGCGGGGCGGGGCGCGAGCGACAGCGCACTTGGTGGCATTGATTTTCTGACGCGGCCTGATTTGTCCCCCGTCCGCGCCCGCGCAGCGCCCCCTACCCCCGCCCCGCCCCCGCCCCCGCTTCGCTCGCTACGCGACGGCCCCGTTGCTACGCGCCGCGCAAGCGACCTGCGCACCAGCGGACGAGGGCTTCACGCGAAACGGAACCAGCGGACGCATTGGGCGCTCTTACTTTCACGCCACGGAGGGAGAGAAAGTTATGGAATGCTGGGCGAAAAAACTCTTATTACAGGCCTTGGTAACGAAAAAGGGGATAAATCCAGATTAGAAAAAAACAAATCCTTCAGATATCTGAGGCTTCAGGCGAATCAAAAGCAGACGCCTCAGACGAAATGTACGGATGAATTTAGAATTTTTACTTCCTAGCTGCGGAATATAGGGAAAGTTATGTAATGCTGGGCGAAAAAACGGCGAATTTTCGGCATCAAAAACTCCCTTTACAGGCCCAGGTAACGAAAAAGTGGATAAATGAAGATGTTGAATTTAGAAAAAACATCCTCTAACACGTGGTGTAGCCAGAATCCATGTTTTGTGGGTCCTTGATACCGAAAAACCGAATGACGGCAGAACGTCTGTCCGTCCGTCTCTGAAGAACGCTTGCGGCTAAACCTTAAGTCGATTTTCCCAAAAAATGATATTCCTCAATCGATCTCACTGATGTCGCCACCCCTTGAATTTGAAACCGATATTTTAACTTTTGGGGGGTACGTTACAATGAGCCCCTGTGACATTTTCAAAATTTTGAAAAAATTGGCCCAATAGTTTTTTATTAAATTTTGTTGTTAGATAGTGTAAAAAACGTTTAAGAGGTGCATGTCTCATTTGCGTTGAAAACTCTAATTTTTCGAAAATTGCAAAAATTCAAATTTTTTTTGACGTCTTCGTACACTACAATTATCAGGATACAATTTTCCCCTTATTTCAGAATCGATCTTTATGGAACAGATTTCATAAAGGTCGTGTACAATTTTTCGAAAATTTGAGTATCTTTCACGTAATTTTGCTTGAAATTACGGGCGAGAAGTACGTGCTGTTTTAGCCCCACTAGTTGGGTCTATGGTCCGACTTTGCGGGCTAGCTAAGCATGTCCTCCACACATGGAACTAATTTAAAACCAACGCTTGGGGGGTAACAGTGACATGTGGGGAACATGTATTCTGTTCGCCGTCATTAGCAAGTTCCGCCTATCTGAATTCTTCGTCATACAGCTGTAGAAACTGAGACAATTTTAAAGAAAATCTATATCTCTGTTTTTGCCTCGACCGGGAGTCGAACAAGGGGCGGGAACCTAGGGCGACCACGGGAAGCTAGCACGCTGCGCAACAGCCAGTCTAGTGGCTATTTTCAAAATTGGGTGCTTTAATAAAAAAGAGCAAAGAAAAGTACACACTATTAATCCCTGCAAATCGTGGGGCGTAAACCATCAAATAATTAAGGTCTTGCAGAGCCAAAGGACCGAAGTACCAGTCGAAACAAAGGTTTTGACATCTAAGTAATATGTACATCAATGCCAACACACAGTTAAAAGAACGATGTTCCAAAGACCTTCAAAGTAGTGTAACATCTACATAGTGATGGCTCTGGCTGCAAGTCAAGAATTATTATTCGTAGTTTCTGTTGATTTCCTGAAAAAAACATTATTTTACACTTAGCTCCCTTGGCTTGGCAAGGCTTCAATTACTTTTTTTAATTCCTCCCCTGAGATACAAATTTTTAATTTAGGCCAATCTCCTAACCCTCTTTGAAATTAATCTCGGCGCTCGAAATATTTAGTGTTTCTCACTGATTCTATTGTTTTACTTTCCCAATAATAGTAGACAATATAAAAATAATTATATATCTAGAGGTCCTTTTCTGGAACCCTTTCCTAATTATATTTATGTACAGAGTTTAAAAATAGTAGCAATCAAGTAATGTAAATTATGTTAGTTGAAAACATTGCAAAACATTTATGTTGTAGAGTCTGTTTTAATAAGTAGGTGCCCCTTGTATTTACACAAGTATTAAAACGTTTTTTTACTAAATATTAAACGAGTACTTTAAACATGAAAAAGGGAAGTTAATTCATCAGATATTTCGTTTGCTGATTTGCAGACCTTATCAATGTGGCACGTAAAACAGAAATTTTGAATGAAGAGAGAAAACAAACAAAAATACTCAGAATGAAAATAACAAAATGTGCCTAAATGACTAAAAAAATATGTAAATTCAAATACAACCACCTTACACTATTTCCTCTATAATTCATTTTGAAAATTTAATTTACCTCGTGATTTGTAGCTTTAGTTTTATTACTTTGATATTAATTTTAGTCCAACAACTTTAAGTTTGAATTTTTCAGTTACAAAAACCATACCGTAAATGTGTTTAAACATCTAAAAGCTTATGTCTGGCGGAATTTGTAACGTAACTTGTGAATCTCATATTGTTGTTGTTGTTGTTGTTTTATATAAGTATTGTAAATATAGATTTAGTATTGATCATTAATACCGAAGATGTTAGGTTGTTTTTGTCTTTACATATTTATTGAATATAAATGTTATTATTTTCGTAAATCTTTTTATTCTGAAAGACATTTTGTTTATTTTCATTCAAAATGTCTGGAATTTCTTTTCCTTCAAAATTTCACAAGGTTTGCAAATCAGCAGATGCGACGCCTGATTGATGACTTAACTCTGTTTGTTTAACACATTTTGACTTCGAGGCACCTCTCTGCCAATGTCATGACTGGATTTGAATAACATTGGTTGATCACGGCATGCCCTCCAACGCTATATGCATGGACTATTGTGTTTGAAGCATTCTACACAATGAGGTAGCTGGCTTCTGGAGATCACAAAGAAATTTGGGAAGAGACAAATGAGAATGTGAGGTGCTTTCTTATTCAAAAGGATAAAAAATGGATCAAATGTTGCAGACATACCTCACAAAAATCGAGGAAGAAATGAGAAGATATCCTACCAATGGATAACTTGTTTTTGAAGTTCGTGTTTGAAGAAGAGTAATGGGCGATGGGAGACAGAGCACACAGGCAGTCAGAAACAGCAAAAGAGACAATGCGACAGAGAGTGGGAGGAAGAGAAAGAGGAGAGAGAAAAAGAGGGAGAGAGGCAGAGAAAGAGAAAGAGAGGCAGAGAAAGAAATAGAGGCAGAGAAAGAGAGGGAGAGAAAAAGAAAGAGGGAGAGAAAGAGAAAGAGAGGGAAAGAAAGAGAAAGAGAGGGAAAGAAAGAGAAAGAGAGGGAAAGAAAGAGAAAGAGAGAAAGAGAGGGAGAGAAAGAGAAAGAGAGGGAGAGGGAGAGAAAGAGAGGGAGAAGGAGAGAAAGAGAGGGAGAGGGAGAGAAAGAGAGGGAGAGGGAGAGAAAGAGAGGGAGAGGGAGAGAAAGAGAGGGAGAGACAGTTCCGCAGGTTATTTCATGTATCATTTTATCGATGTATTAATATGAATGGCGGTTTGAAGAAAAATTACATATACGTATTGATCAATCTGATCTAAAAATAACAACATTGCATCGAGTTATCTTACACTAAGATTTCGGTAAAAATTGCAAATGAATGCCCAACTTTAGTACCAGCAAGATGTCGAAACCACTTGCAAAACGAATGAAGATGAACTGATCTACACTTTCATTGGTCGATAAACACGATGAATGAACCACATATTCCATTGTATTACGATCATAGCGAGTAGAGCAGTAAATGAAGATTTCGGCAGAAGACACATTTTTCAAGTCCACCGTAGACAAGCGCTGAGGCGAGGTCGAAACTAAATCAAACTCAGGTCCACCTGCCACACAGCTGACTCTCATAGATCGTGCAAAGTAGTATCCGGGTCTCTTTGACCCACACGCTGATGATGTTGAAGTGATGAAAGGCAGAGAAGAATCAAAGAGTTTAATGTAAACAGTAAAAAAGAAAATCCCTGTGTTAAGCTTACGGTTTGTTCAGTAATGTCGATAAAAAGAAAGATCCTTACAACATGGGAATTCTTCAGTTTAATCGACAGCAAGGAAATTAACACGAAACTCAAGAATGATTGCCAAAAAAAAGAATATCAAGTGAAGATAGGGTAAAAGAGCCTGGGAAACGTGAAATCTGGCCAAAATAAATTGCGCTCAACGAACTCGAAGGTACCATATGACAACGGTTTGTAACTCGCTAAGCAGGGTCGATATTCACAAATTAAAATGGGTCACTTTCTACGAGGACTCAGGATTGCCGTATGAAAATTTTCCACGAGTCTCCATCAAAAATCGTTTCACAAAAATGACGCGAAACATTGAAAATGTTTCATAATGCTGAGGTTTCG
>JAHLJT010008756.1:138213452-138258328 GCA_031308135.1 Acheta domesticus | reverse complement strand
ATAGGACAAAGAAGAGGAAGGAACGATCGCACGCAGTCCGTGGCTCGCTTGTTAGGATTCTGCTCCGGCATTGCCTGGTGTTGATCGAAGAAACCTCGAAGAACTGCCGAACGGAGCAGCCGGCCGCCAGAATTCTCCTCCAGACAGCGGCTGAATTCGACCTAGTGTCGGAAGCTGGTGCCGAAAATCCTACCACCGTCGGGACTGGAACCCTAAGACCTCCCGGTCAGAGGTTCTGTAGTGATATTAGTTGATGCCCTGAACCACTTTTGCCATTCAGATCGATTGAAGAGGAATCACTGGTGGATAAAACGAATTCACGGAAGATTTGCTCCTGGTTTGTCTATTTCCTTTCCTTCTCATTGCATCGATGCTCCCTCATCAGTCTGCGTTCCCATCATAGTCTACTTATTCAGGTACTTTCTTATCCCTGCAAGAGAAAACTCATATCCTAATTCATAATAAATACAAAATAGCATTGATTGTGATATTCATAGGTAGTTTCCGTGCTCATCCAGCTAATAAGTGGACGGTGATTATGATGGTGATGATAGTGTTGCCTAGTGTACGAGACAGTCTTTGGCCCAGGACGCCACACTTCTGGTTTGCCGTTACCTTCCGTTGCGGGCATGAGAGATGTGGTAGCCATAAGAGTGAATGATGAGAGATGAATAATTGCGATTACGATGGTGGCGTAGTGGGATAGTGAGACAGGATTGGTTATGACATGAGAAGTCATCAACGTCACTATCACATTAATCCCACTCTACACTTACGTAAATCGAAAGTGAGACCTGCATAGTCTGCTTGTTTCCCGTCTGAAAATCAATGAAGTACTCGTATCATGTACGTGGCCACTATTCAATCAGGAGCGCTGGGAAAACGATCTTCCACCTGCATATTTTACTATTATTTGAAATTTGGTATTATTTAGAATTATTTGAAATAAATATTTTCTAGCGTGAGAGACAGTCTGGTCTGCGAGTGAGTATTTCGTTCTGCTGGGAGCGTCGACTACTCGGTCATTAGTCCTGCGAGTGTAGTGCAAGTTATAGTCGGAAAAGGTCGACGTTCTTTCGTCGCTGGAACAAGCAATCAGGCCCCGATCTGTACTGTGCTTCGGACAGACATCCCCTTTCCTGTACGGGGCTCTACACACGCCGAACTAAGCTCTAAATTTCCATCTGATCTTCCGATCTGTGCGGTTAGGTAGTGCATGTGTGGTAGTTTAGGACATGTAATAAATGTGAACGTGTATATAAAGAGAGGTGAGGGGGTCAAGGATGAGTAATGTCCTGTAAGTGTAGTGCATGCCTTTATCGCGGGAGGTGACGGTGGTGTTCCCCAATTGGTAGCGTGATCCGACCTACCCGTCGGCTTGCGGGTTTTCCAGGTATCTCCCACCAGCGGGACACCGCCCTAGCCGAGGTAAGGTCATAGTTACCGACATATGAGACAGTGTAGTGGATGTGAGTCTAAGAGTGTGTAAGCAAGGGATGAGGATGTGACTAGGACGAGGAAGGCAAGATCGCGCGCGGTCCGTGGCCCGTTTGTTAGGGTACTGCTCCGGCATTCGCCTGAAATGATAGGAGAAACCACGGAAAACCACCGATCAGATGCGACGGCCGCTAGAATTTTCTTCCAGGCAGAAGCCTAATTCGACCTAGCAAATGTCCGCCGTTCGGGTCTCGTGCCCTAGGACCTGCCTGTCGGAGATGCAGCAGCGCGAAGCGTGAGCGGGCGAGGGACAATGGGATTGAGCCCGCTTGCGAAGCGCTGGCAGAGATTGCGAGGCATCGATGAACCGCGAGTTGCGCCGCGCGGCCGGCAGCTGGCGGCCGGCGCTCATTAGCCCGTCGCGACGCGACGAGACGCGACGCGGGGAGCGGCGGCGCCGTGAGAACTTGGGCGCAGCTAATGAGCCCCCACCCCCACCCCTTTACGGCGCACTTGGGCCCTACATTGTCAATCCCCCTTATGGTCGAGAAGTGTTTAATTGTATAGCAATAAACGCGAAGCAGCACAAGACAAGTAATAAAAGTTGATGGCGCGGGTTTAGTCCCCTGCCTCTCCCCCCGGTCGGTCATTCAAGGCCCTCGAACAGATTTTGCGACGGCGGCGCTGTTCCCCGCGCAGCGAGCCACGCGAAAGTGGAAACCTTTTTTGCCGCTTCTCCACGAGGCTCCAGCGGCCGGACGTCTGGGAGGGCAATGTCTGAGAGCCGATGCTCGTTCTGCCTCAAATCTCTTGCGCGCGGATCAAGTTGGGGATGAGCCTGCAGTAGGGGACTCGTGTGGCAACTTATAATTTGTTTCTCTTAACCGGCTGAAATGTCTCCTCAAGGCAGGAACGGATCCAGCCGATCAATTTGGAGGGGGCCATCATAGATTTTTGTTTAATTATAAACATTTCTTATTATATTGTATATTATATTTGTACTGTATATATGACGCTATACAATATTATTTTTAAATAATTACGTAATTGTAACATAAATAAATATTTAAATCAATTTTGCCAAGTAAAAGAAAGTAACAAACGAAAACCTTAGGGCTTTTAGGGGGGGGCATGGCCCCCTGGATCCGCCAGTGCCTCAGGGAAACATGTGTTGCCCCTGCAGCGTCTCTGACTAGGAGGATTTGGGTCTCGAGTCCCGATGCACTGTGTTCTATTTTCCCATTCTAGGGCGACAAAAATCAAATTTTTAATTTCACGTACGGGCTTCCATTCATTGCTCACCGCATTGCAAAAGCTTCAAATCATACGGAATCGATGGCTGTATCATTTGTGACCGGACTGTACTGATAAGACACTGCGCTAAATATAGACTTCCGCTGACGGTGTCCGAGCCCGGCCGCAGTGGCGTTTAAACGTTCGATTCGTGCGTTAGATTCCTGCTTTATTTAGTGTCTTATATGCATATTGTGCTATGGATTTTCAAGATCATTGTATGTACTTTCAAATGGAATATGGGATTTTGCGATGTGTTATACAGGCTTCCTTCTATAAGGCTTTAAAATAAGACTAGAAAAGTAATAAAAAAATTCTTAATTCACTTTTTATCGAGACATAAATTAATGAATGCACGTGAAGACACCGAGATATTTCGTTGTGTAGACCCGCAGACATCTGGTAACAAGTATTCGTTTTTATCTTGTGCGCATTCTTGCGCGTTTAAGAAATATTTATCATTTTCAGTGACTGAGCGTTATGTCTGCCGGCGCGAGCTATTCGAGCAGTGGCAGCGGGGCGACAGAAAGAGCGAGTGTATTGGACTTTACAATTACACTGTGCAGATATTGAACATCCAACAGTGTTCAAAGGGTTCCGAGCGTAATATTAAGAATGTTTTACATTCATTCGTAGCAAGAATGAAGACAAAATGGGGGAAATGTGGAAGACATCTAGAAAGATTTGTGCTACAAAAGGAGGCGTGGCTCACTGGAAGCATTTGTTTTCCAGAAAGCATATTTACTGAATGTCTTATTACACCACAGAAAACAAGAAGTGAAGAAACAAAGAAAAGAGGCCGACCAATGAAACTTTCCCACGATTGTACTGAGAGAAACAAGAGAAGGAAAGTTGACGATTTATTAAAAAATAGATCACCGAAAGAATTATCTTTTGCTACTCAAAGTTCTCTTGTACAGTCAGGAAAGCGAGATGCTGCGGACATTGTTAGAGAATTGAGTGAGGCTTCTCCTCAACGAGCAACTAATTCAAAAAGATCTCGTGCTGTTGCTGAGAAGAATGAAGGTATACTGTACACCAAAGAAGAAGCTCTTGCATATTTTATAGACAGCAAATGAACGGTACATCAATACAAATTTTCATACAAGGAATCAAAACAGAGACATTTTAACATGTTTCCACCATATTCCGCAGTTCTCGAAGCCAAGACGGATTGCTATCCCGCTAGTGAGCATGTCCGTGTAGGTGACATTTGCAGAAGTACGATTACAAGCACTTCTAAAGACAACAACTGAGCCCCTTTTCGAGGCACAAAAGGAAGTGGCCGAGCAGGTGATGGATATGAGAGCATTCGAGTCTATACACTACTTAGCAAATGGGGTTGTGATGGCAGATCGGGTCACAGTACTTACAAACAGAAGTTTTCAGATTCTGCATCTGATGATGGAAATAATTTTATCGTTTCTGTTGTCCCTCTGAGACTGGAAATCAACAAAAGTGAATGCCGATTATTGTGACAAAACCCCAGAACATCATCAACACTGTTTTGTTGCTCTCTTAAAGTGCGATATGTGAAAGAGTCTGCACAGGTTGTAAAAGAACGAGTATTGTAATGTGAAGAAGCAAATCAAAAAGCTGGAACCTACAATTATCCATGTAGCAGGGAAAGAAATTTCAGTAACCTTCAGTTTGCAAATGACGATGATTGATGGAAAAATATGCAACATTTTAACTGGAAATAAATCTACTCATTGAGTATCAGAGGCGAGGGATGAGAACCCTTCGTGAACAGTTTGTTGCCTTTGATTTTAGGTAAGTGAATTTTTTGCCATTTTTGCTAGGAACGATATCGTAATAATTCATAGGAATTTATAATTTTACTTCTGTTATGTTCAAATAGCAAATCGTGACAAATAGAGAGGAGTAAATTAGCTACATTATTTTGAACTGAAGAAATTGAGAGGTATTTAATTGATATATTCATTAATTAAAAGCCATGTATAACAATACCCATTGAAATATTAAAGATATAATTATGAAACACTGACAGTATAATAAGTGTTCTTAGTGTATGCTGTATGTTAAGTTTCATCGAGATTGGACGAGTAGTTTTCGAGAAATTGATTTTTGTCGTCCTAGATGCGTAAAAAAGAACACTGTGCGATGGTGGCGGGAATTTGACAGGAGCTAGGCACTAGCTCCATTTAGCTTCTGATTGAGGGGAATTCCAGCGGCGGCTGTGCTGATAGGTTGTCCATTGTTTCTGCTTTCAGTACGAGGCGAACGCTGAAGCAGAACCTTAACAACCGGGCCCTGGTCAGCACGTGGTCTTTCCTTCATCCTCCTTGTTCCATCATCTTCCCCAATTTACACACACACACACACACACACATAAACTTTACTGTCACACACGTCGGGAGATCAGAGGGAGCTTAGAGTGTCCTGGCTGAGGCGGTGTCCCTCTGGCGGAGATACATGCAGGATTGGAAATCCCTTTTGGAAAGTGTAGGTCGACGCTGGATCGTAAGTGGAACATTCACGTGTCACTATTTTCAACCGAATCCTTTTAGAATATTCTAGGGGAGTTCTTGCAAACATCTTTTTTTGTGTTGATTTTAAGGCACATTGCATACAGTGGTGAAAAGCTGTGATTTTACAAAAGCACTGATACATGTAACGTAAAGGACTGAAGTGCACATTTGACTATCACTTCATCATTGAATTACTATGTCAATTCACTTGCTGGGGAGTTTTTTTGGACCTGAGTGTATTTCTCGTACTTCTAAATTTTGTTCATTTTAGTTCATAAAAATTCTGCAGCAACAGCATCTTTGGCCATCTACGTGCTGTTTAATTTCCTAATGAAAACGGCCGTGTTGGATAGCGTAGTTTCCGTGAGTTCTTCCTTGTTTCTGTCGAGTAAATCAGTCGGCTGTGAATGTCGCCAACTGCCGTGAATGCGGTCCCTTGGCGGTCTGCGAAGTGGAGAACTTGTCTTCGACGCAGCGTCCTGCTGCACTCTGCGTTTACGGGCTTCCCTCTGCGCAAACGAGGAGCCATCGCAGGGCAGAAAATGGACGCGGACGTCTCTCGTGGCCCCCAAAAGCACTCAAGACCTCATATAATGACGGTACTGCTTGTTCATATTAGTGCATGATCACAGCACGTACTCACATTTTCAATCTAGGCAAATCAGCTAACACTTAGGTACGTATTCGTTCGCTTTATGCTAAAGATTTATTACAACCTCCATAATTAGCTCTTCCTTTCTACTTATAAAACAACCAACAATAATATTTACAAATTGTAAAATGTATTATTACTGTACTTATTATTAATTGTACTGCTAATATCTAATTATTCACTTTACATTTATTCAAACTTATTGTTACAGTAATTATGTTACAGTAATACGTTCAGAGGTTACTTCTGTAAGTTTTCCCTCGTAATCTCGAATTATTATGGTATAACTTCAACCTCTTGAAAGATAACGTACTATCGAGCGAGGATAAATAAATTATTAAAAGCAGCACGTACGCACGAGCAATGTACTCCCAGGTGAAATCTAATTTATTGCGAATGCCTGCCAAAAGTTAAAGAAACCAACGGTCGTGCTTCAGATTTGTATAAACTCACATTTTGAATATGCGATTGTTAGGATTAGTAAGATGACGTTCTTAAAACGTTGCCGAGCCCTGCTCCAATAAGCATCCAAAACTACGACAGAAAGCACAGATAGAGTTATCTGTATTCGTCTCCTTAAGTATACCGTGCTCGAATGGAGTTCGGTAGAGGAGGAGTGTGTGAGATGAGCCCCGAAGTGCCTTAACTTGCTTGTAATGAGATACATTCAATTTCTTCGCATCAACTTATCTCGATTGAGTGAATTTGGAGAGGCATACATGCTGAAGTAAAAGTGAACAAAAATATTTGGGAAATGAAATACTACCACATTTTGTAAATGTCAACTCATATAGCAAAAGTATAGCTGGTATGGTGCTGCACAATAGCACAGACTCTCGTATAGTTAATTTCCAGTTCTTTTGCAGGGGGTCCAGCTTGATGGTTTCGACCCATCCTCTTCCCGGCTGCTAGCTATTGGCGTCTAAAGCTCCTGCCGGGTCCTCTAGTGGTCCCTATTGCCTGAGGACATCCCCAGGGGAGAGCGCCCTCGTACTCTAAAATCCGGTAGGTCTATCTCGGCATTGTGCCTTTACATACTTTCTCATTGTATTACTTGGCCCCTCACGGTACCATTGTTCTCGGTGTCCCGCACCCGGTGGTCCGAGGCCACAGTGCTCCGGACTGGTCTCTGACAAGTGTGGAAGTGTTTTGCATGTGGGTGTTGGGGTATGTAAGTAAGGGGTGAGGATAAGCCAAGGAAGAGGAAGGAAAGATCGCGCACGGCCCGTTTGTTAGGGTACTGCTCCGGCATTCACCTGGGGTTGATCGGAGAATCCACAGAAAACCACCGATCAGAGAAGCCGGCCGCTTGAATTCTCCTCCAGGCAGCGGCTGAATTCGACCTAGCTGATAAGCCAGTGTCGAAAATCCTGCCACCGTCGGAACTCGCACCTAGGAGGGACTCCCGGTCAGAGGGACTGCAGTGACATCAGTTGATGCCCTGTGCCACCTTTGCCGGTGGATTGCTAAACAAACAGCAACGCACTTCCCCGCTTCTACTCTTACCACAACCAGCAAAACTGAAGCACAACAAAACGTGCGCATAGTGAAGCTGCATTTACGTCCAGAAGCAAAACAAGGGGCCATCTCAGCAAATACTCAATGGACCAGCGAAAATGAACGAAGGAGCTGCTATAGCCGGAGGTCATTGACACAGAAGCTGAAGTACTTACTTGTTACAATCATTACTTGTTATTTAACTTCATTACTTGGTAATAATGTCTTATTTATGACCACCATTCTTTCGTGTTCGAGTTGGTGTGGCATCTCTGCTCATGACAATCTTTTTTCTCGTATATTTCGAAAATATTTGTGTTCGCCCTCTCTTCGAAGCGTCTCTAACATTGGATATTTTATGTGGTCACATTTACTATACGATATTAATTATTTTGTAGAATAATTATTACTTCACTAGTAATGTATTCCAGTGACTCTCTGATTTAAAAAGAAATTCGATTTATCGATTCGCAAGGACAGTAAAACCATGATTAACAAATGACGCAGTTATTATGAATTATTACTTTTAAAAATATATTAACTGTCTTAGAGTTAATAATTCTCAATGCCTCCATGCAAAAACTATTTACTCCTCTCGGTGTGTTGCTTAGTTTTCCTTGGATACGTTATAAACTATGGTCAATATGATTTATTTGAAAATTCAAGGTAATTTAAGTGGGTAATGTAAATTTTCCTAGAATTTGCTTTTAAGTAATAAGCTTGAGCATAAAGAGAGTTGGGAAGCTCAGCCCTTCACTTTGCCCGCCTGTGTGTATTTACTAGCGCCCATTCTTATACAAAACAGGTTTTACCTGCTGCTCTCACGCCACACATTTCACGTATGCCTAGCACCTCGATGTCTCTGGACACTCCACTAATTGGACCTGGCCCTCCACCTCCACTTCCATCTGGTCACACCAGGACCTCGACCTCGTCCGGCAGTCGTCATCGCCAGCCAGGGTGGTTTCCAAACGCAGGGGCAGACTCCTTCCTTCCATTTTCACTAAGTTCTTGTTTTTCTGCTGAAACAGAACGCGATTGATTGAATGAATGAGTAGGTAGATTGATTCTGGGCGCGCCAACTACTTCGCACATTAGTCCGGTGGGTGTAGTGCATGTTAAAGCCGGGAGATGGCGGTGATCCTACGTCGCTAGTGATATATCCAAAAAACACACAAGGAATAAACAATCAACAAAGGTCTATTCTGCACTTTATACAATTCCAGAGTTCCAACTCGTACCTATAACAATTAATTATTCAATGTAACCAGGAGATGTAACAATAGCCAAAGCACTGACGTCACCAGGAATTTTAGTAGTTCTTCGACGAAGTCACCAAAGTCCAAGTAGAATATCCAATAGCAGGCACAATAGGCGTAGATAGAATAACTACCTATAACTACCAACACTCCGGAGCGCACTCAGAAAACAAGTCTGTGTACGCCGGCGCATGCGGCTCCTTGAATACGGGCGACGAAGTCACTAGCCGCGACCCGCCTCGGGCTCGCGTTCCAGCGGCTGCTTGTGCTGTCCTGGCGAGCCCTGAGTCCCTAGGTACAGAGAGAAGCGCAACTGCCGCCATTTTAATATCCTCTCACCCGATAGCCCCGATAGGCACCAATCAGGAGCTGAAGAAAAATTATAGCAATTGGCGACCTAATGGAGATTTTCAAGGATATTAATATTGGTTTGGGAGAGATTGGTAGTTCTCAACATACAGAACACCACGCAATTCCAATTCTCCAGACAACTGGACATGAAAGAGGGATCGGTGGAACGATGGAACAATGGAATGCGCTACTCTCTGTATCTAGGGACTCTGGCGAGCCCTATCCCCCGCGCTGCCTAGCTGAGCGCGCGCCAACTTTGAATGCTTTGTTGCATCCACAGCAGCTAGGGCCGGGATGCGACGCCGACGTACAGGTCAGCTTGAGCAGTTTATTACCTCAAGGTATCTCCTCTAGAGGGGGAACCACCAGACGGTATATTCGATAAGCTCCCCATTGGTCTCCGAATATGTTGTACTGTAGTGCATGTGTCTGCCAATTCCAAAACGTCTCTTGTCCACTTTGTAAAACTTACGGCAAATCTCGTTTTTCTTGTTAAGTTTATTTCTCACCTCCAATTAAGATAAGTACGTTACTAATTATGACATAATTAGTAACGTACTTATCGTAATTATGACATAATTAGTAACGTACTTACCTTAATTGGAGTTGAGAAATAAACTTAACAAGAAAAACGAGATTTGCCGTAAGTTTTACAAAGTGGACAAGAGACGTTTTGGAATTGGCAGGCTCATGTAAGTGTGTGTGTGTGTGTGTAAGAGGAGAGGGAGTAGGAGACTTCTGCTCCAGCATGCCCTTTGTATTGATTAGAGAAGCCACCTGCCAGAGCAGTCGGCCACTAGAATTCTCCAAACAGCGAAAAAATTCGACGTTGCTGTGAGTCGCAAATCCATCGCCGTTGGGACTCGGCTGCGAGGAGCCCCGGTCAAAGCCTCGGTGCCAGAGGGAGGATAACCGCAGGGCTGACTCTGTTCGACGAATGGCTCACCACCTTTTCTCCGCTTTCAAGTCCTTCGTCATTGTCTTTGTTCAGTCCTGCTGCTCTGTGTGCAGTAAACTAGTGAGTCACCGCCTCTCCTTCCTACTTCCATTCCTCAGTTTTTGATTCGCTCCCCACGTGTGTGACTTCATTAAGCCAGTTTCGCCTCCACGTCCTCCCTGCAATTCCTAACGTCTGAAATGCCATCTCAGGGATACAACTGTTGCCAGAGCAGCGACACTCATACGACGTAGGTTTCCAGACTCAAAACTCGCTAGACCGCCAGGTGGAATTCACTCACTTTCTGGAGGAGAATTTTAGTGGCCGGCTGCTCTACGGTTTTCCGTAGTTTCTCTTAAGAATTCCAGGGAATGTGGGAGCAGTACCCTCACAAATGGGCACTGACAGCCTGCTCCCTCCGCGCCGCCGCCGCCGCCCGCCCCAGTGAGGCACTCTGGGCGGGGGCGGGGCGGGTTGGAGTGGAATGGCGCGTAGTGGAGGTCAGGAAAGAAGGCGGGTTGGAGTGGGATGGGCAAAGGGAGGTGTCACTGCGACGGGCAAGGGAATGAATGCACTGCTGCACACGCGCTCAGACGCCCCTGTCGCCCCGCCTGCGTCCATCGTCACTGCTCTCCATCAGTAAGGACAGATTTCTTGTTAGTTTATTAATAGGGCTTACCTATTCAAAAAGTATTGTTCGTGTAGATTAGGTTTGCAAAAACGTCACCTGACCACTGTGCCCTTACAGTCTCAACGGTGCGAACGTTGATGGACTAAAGTGCACATACGATCAAATAATAAAAGTTGCATTTCACAATTTTTCATGTCGCAATCAAAATAGAACGTATCTGTCCCTTAAGTGGAATCCACACTCAACCTTGCCCGTCATTCTGATTCCGCATGTAAATTGTCCATGACACATCATCAAAACTGACCGTTGTTCTCATAGGAATTGGACGTCCTGCATTCTGCATAGATAAACCAGTTGTGATAAAACGGGGCATATTTTCTCACATTATCTGTAGCGGTTACGTAATAATATATCACCACTTGAACTCCCAAAAGTGTTTCTAACAAGTCAAATTGTTTGGCCAAGCCGGGTTTCGAACAGATACACTGGTTTCTCAAGTACTGAACATCTACCAACTACCTTATGAACTATCAACTTTCCTTGGCGTGTGAAAGTTTTAAAATAAGATACCGTATTTACACAAATTTAATGCGACATCGAATCTAATGCGCACCCCATATTTGAATCTTAAAGTTTTAAAAAAAGGGTGTGTATCGAATGTAATGTGCATCAACGACAGAATAATAGGTATTAATCACGCAACTTATCTGGAACGATTACCTCTTCCCGGCACAATAAACAGTTGACCGCAAAAGCACGCAGCGAGCACTGATGACAAAATTGTAAACACACCTTCACCGGTGCAAAATAGTAACTATTTTTTGTGGAAGACGAGAACTTCTGTCCGTGATTTTCTCCAAAAAATCTAAAGAAATGACCGAGGCAAGTGAAGATCCATCATAGGAGATATCTTGAACTCCTGAGAAAGTGAGGACGCAAATTATTGAAAAAGTTGCGAAGACATGACTGATTCTCCAGAGATTGGCATTGCTTTAAAGGATCGCGCTTTTGAGTCCCGCCTCGGGCATAGTTGTATTTGCATTCGTCCTTTCACCCCTATCATCACCATATCATGTAGTCGTCACAGTTACCATAATGTTAAACATAATAGTGGTCGCTAATGACCTAGATGTTGATGCGACCTTAAATAACCAAAAAAAGGAAAAAGAAAAACTACAAAAATGGATTATCGTATACATAATTAGCATTCTGAATTACGGTTAATTGCTTTACGCTTTAATGAAGCCCCATAAGACGTTCTTTCCTGTTTGCCCTCCATAGCGTACCTAAAACCCCTCAATAATAGCTAATGATAAAAAAACGAAGCTGAATTTAAAAACCCCAGCAATCCTTTGTGACGTAGAAAACGGAAAAATCGAATGAAGTTACTGGCGTTCTACGGAGCGGATTTGCACCCGAATCTAATGCGCACCTCTACTTTGAGTTCTACATTTAGTCAAAAGGGTTGCACATTAGATTCGCGTAAATACTTCATTACAGTCCAAGGTAAAAAACAACGTGCAACAAACGTATGCAAATGTCCATTTTAAAGCTCTTGGTCAGTGAGTAGAAGAGTAAAAGATGGCGATGTCCTCGACTGCATTCGTCATTGCCCTGACCGCAGAGGTTCAGAGCGGCTCTAGTGCTGCGTGCTGCTGCCCGCCTTCTAATTGGTAATGAATTACGCAGCTGCATATTCTGCAGCTTACGTACGGAACAAACACGAACGACGAAATGGCCGAATCAAAGAGGACGCAATTATCTTTGATATATTCTGTGAAAAATGGAAGTGCCCTATCTTCTTGTGTTTGCATTTCTTATACATACAAATCTGCGCAGGGATATGGCAGTAATCTTAGGAACAATTTTTGGAAGACATGAAAAGTACTATAGGAAGTCTTTAGCATGTTTTCTGGGAAAAAAGGATGGAAGGCACAGGTGCAGCATGACAAATGACGGAGAAGTGTAATCTAATTAATAAGCTCTTTGGCAACGGCTTCTTGATCGCTGCTTTGATTTTCATGTTTAAATTATTTCGCACATTTCTGGGTATTAGAAAAAGAAAAGCAAATGCTGTAATTCACCGAAAATTCCTTATTCCTAAAGACTGCTATGACGGTAATTACTGACATTGTTAACATCCTTTTTGGGGCAAATTTGTTTAGTATTTCGAAAGGGAGGGAACCTTTCAGGCGGTTATAAATAATTTCTTGAGTTGTTGATTTAAATGAAACAATGTTATTTGTTAGTAGATCATAATTTTTTTCAAAATTTTACTGTATACCATACTGTAGGGGATCGCAAAAGAAAAATGATTTGCAAACTATCGTTTACATTACATTTTTAGTTCATTGCAAAATTGGAAACAAAACATTTGTAACATTCGTAATTCACAGACACACAATACTTAAAGTTGTTGCTAGTTTCCGTATAGGCCAAGAATTCCTTACTATATTCCACTACACTCGTTTTTTCTTTTTGTCATATATGCAAAACTAATGGCAAGAAACGCAAAATTTATTTGCTTATTTTAAATTTTCTTGCTTTATTGCTTTGTTATATCTATTCTAGTGTTATAATTAACCAATGCAAATTAAGTTTTTGATATTTTTGATACAGTGTTGTAAATCTTTGATTGCAATTTCACTTGCATTTCCCATGAACTTAAATTTCCAAGAAACATCAATATATACCGCGAACTTAAAACCTGAATGCTAAGAGGAGCGAAAGAAAGTATTATGTTTTTTTTTTATTTTTAGTGAAAGTAAAATGATTGCAGAAAAAGTAATGAGAAATGTTTTTTTCTTCTCTCAAATGACTTTATTGACAGAGGTATTTACATTTGCACACCGTCAATGTAATTGCCAAATTTATTTATTTTTGACAAATAAATAAATAAACGTTATTAAGACTCCGCTATTATCCGAGTACCTACTACAGCCCAGCCATTCGGAATATTCAAGCAGTTTATTAGACAAAATATTCTTTAAATTCTCTTTACAGCTTACTTTCGAATTTTCGACGTTTCCTCACCGGACACTGTAAATACGGTATGTAATAATCGTTTAATACACGTGTTTATAGTTGATTATTTCTGTCTTGAAATTCGTATTTACGCGCGTTTATTCGTTTTCATTGTCGTATTTTATCCATTAATTTCATTGTTCTATAAATGAGAATCGACTAATAGTTCTGAACGTTTTTAATAATGCAAGAAAGTTTAAAATCAATAATTTTCAGTTTGTGCGTAAATGATGTCAAAACAAACCTAAATAAAAGGTTAAGTTATTAAACAATATGATAACTTTGAAGACATTAATACTATACATACGAGACAAATGACTGTAGTCAAGTTTGAAACGAAAATCTCCGGGTATTCAGAAGTAGTTACACCAGTAATTATGATCGAATGGCGTACTCGGTTCACAACAATTCTAGTGGAAATTGTAAATCTGTCTCTTGAATTAAAATGTATGTATTAGCCATTTTGGGCCGATAGTCCGACTTTGCCAGCCAGCTCACGGTGCCTGGGCCTTGTTACTCGTAAATTCCCAAGCTTGTGGGTAAGACGAACATGGCGTATTCCCTTCACGGTCAGTAGGAAGACCCACCTGCCTGGGCTTTTCTTCGTCAGTCAGCTACAGAAACTGGGACGATTTTAAAGGAAAGCTACGACTCTTATTTTTGCCTCGACCAGGATTTAATTGAACTAAGTACTTGGGGCAACAGCCCGTGTGCGGGCCCGGGGCTACCAGCGAAGTCCCGTCCTCGCGGCCTCGTGGATTAAGAGGGTTCGTGTGGTCAGCACGAAGACATCTCCACGAGAACGCAAACGGTTATCTGGTCTTCTGAACCTGAGAAGTGAGTTTTCTCATCGTCACACCGCAACACATACTAGGACATTGCAAGAAAAGCGCCACCTACTATCTGCCCCGATCGGGAACCGAACCCAGGGTCGCTTCACGGGAAGCGAGCACGCTAACCAATGTGCGACGAGCCAAGCCGCCAGGACCGCTTAAACTAATCGAGCTAAATAATGGGAAACGTTAATAGATGTGTGGATTAATCGGAGTAAAAATTGTAAATTGTTTCTTTTTTTCACTAATCGTACAAGTTGTGTGTCGCTGTACAAAGGCCCTGCCTGCCAACACGTGCCCGCGGCCACAATGGCACGGAGCGCGGGGGCAGCTGCTGCTCGGCGAGCGTCGGCGGGCGCTGCGGCCGCGGAGCGCGCGCACGCACCCGACGACACGTGACGCGCCGCGCCGCGCCGCTCGCATGCGTTACCCACATGTCCCCGCGACCTGTTTTCCATGCATTCGAAATGGCGAGCCTTCTCCGCAGCGCCCGCAAACGGCCCCTGCCCACAGCACGCGCCCGTGCGTGCGTGTATGTGTGTGTCCGCGCGCTGCCCACGGTGGCAGCAAACTGTCGTCTTCGAGTGAAGTATGTAAATGTTGGTTATTATAATCCCATTACATATTGGTTGACTGCGTGGCAGCTGACGCGATTACACGTGCATGTTCGTGGATATTTGTTCGGTCGGAAGGTTTACGTTAAGTACCGAATATTTAAAGAAGTATGTGTTAAAATTGCTTTTATTCGGGACTGTCTGGAAAGGAGATCATTACTGTACTGTTTAACAGAAAGTTACTTGTTCATTTCAAGACGATTCTGTTGAAAGCGCGTAATGAAGTTTCCTTGACTCTCCACTGTCACCGTCTTTTCACCATATAACTGCTGCCCACAAAGAACCAAGCAGCATTGCATTATATTAAAATTTCGTGACTTAGTATTGGTTAACCTGTTATAGATTTCGCGCCTACAGCGCTTTTACTTCCGGCACAAGCCACGTCTTTATCCAGCTAAGAAACACACTACTTTCAGAAAGCCACTTAGCGAAGGTTTCATGCCAAAACATGTTGAGCTAGCTTACAATATATTCAACATATGCACTTATATATTGAAATTTTATTTGAAATTATTTACATTCGTTGAAATTGAACAATCTATTAAAGAGATCTTTGACGACACTTTCCCTTCATTTCGGAAAAGAATGGAATAAACACGTATACTATGCCAGTTATTCTTCTCGCATCTAGCCACTTATCAAATACTCTTTATTCTTTCACATATCTGTATTTTGATTTCAATGTGAACATGTAAAAAGTTGTAGCTCTTGCTGCGTCTAATATATTGGGCGGAATTCCCATTATTTCCAAATTATCTTACATTTCAAGATCCATTACTTTGACACTCGTAGAACCGAACATTCTCGTTACAATTAAGGAAAATACAACAATCAATACAGCGATCAACAACTTATGTAGCTATGCTAACAGAACAAATGATTGAAATGATTATCCTATATTTCATGTCAGTAATATTATTTAACTAGTTGAATGTGGCTGTAAACGGTTTTAAAAATATTTTCATGTGTTGAAAATTTCTCTCGTACTTCATTTCTTTCACGCGTAGCTTTGTTCAAATATGTTCTTGCAGTATCTGGCTTTGGACTTACCAATGAATCGTAGTAGCTGATAATGTTATACTCCCCTTCAAAATTCCCAGCATCCAATGGCCTTGTATGTTACCGCTATACGGGATATGAACTGGCAATATGGCAATTTCAAAATTACAATCACCGTAAAAATACTTGAGGGTATTGAAGATGCGAATAGTTAGAATTTTGTACACCTACATTTGTTTACGATTTTTGCTGCATTTCTGTGCAATAACGCACAAAGATCACCTGTAAGCTATTCTTCTGGCTTATTCTCTAATAATAAGATCATTATCAATTAATTTCGAACATTCTGCTGCAAAACGATCTACAACTTCATTTGATCCTTTCCCGGATTTACTTAACACATTCATGTTTTTCTCCCATACTTTTTGAAGAGATTAAAACTCCTCAAACCCAATCTAATTTGTGTTCACTTCGACTTCTGCAATTGCTCTATTAATCTTTTTGTGTGCGAATCTAAATAAACATTAAAAATACAGCTGTTTTGTATGTTAATGTGAATAAGATATTAGTTATGTTTAATATAAATAAGTTGCGAACTTATTTTTTTAAATACGGTATTAGGCCTACGGATAAAATTAAAAATGAAATACCCCTCACGCGGCACTTGTTCAAATGAACTTCAATTGTTCACGTAAATATATAATTAGTATTGCCAGCGTCGTGAAAGAAAATGATCGGGTATTGAGCGAAAAAAATGCCTTTGGATTCTGAAGTTTAATCAACGCCATTTACGTAGATATATTTAGGTGGCATTAGTGTAATTCCCGGTATACTCACGGATACTGCAGCGCCAAAATATGCAAAAACACATTTTTGGAAACTTCTTTGCATCTTCCAGCTGGATGCGAAAACAAATTATCAGTTCCCCAACAGGACACCGAGACGCGTCGAATGGCAACCTCATATGGCCCTATTGGTGCACGGGAAGTGGTCTAACCGTGAGCGACGGAACCATACATCCGAACACGCCCTCGCTAGAATAGTTACTCAAGTACTGTACAGGATTACAGGGACACATACATGAAAAGGGTCTCGGATAAAATATAGTCCATCGCACGGCAAAATTGATGACTCGTGAGGATTCCGCGCCTCGGACTCCCGGCCTCGGCAGGTCAGCTCTCCAGTCTCTTCCCGGTAACATCGACTTTCTTGCCTTACGAAGTAAATTACTGCTTCTCGAAGTGTTCCAAACAGAGGAACGAAAAGCCATTGTTAGCGGCCAGCGTCTGGTGCGGATTTACTCGTAAGAGCCCTCCCTCCATGAAGAACAGTAGAGACAAATGAGTTGCAGCGCAAGATGGTGGTTCAGTGTTCCTTCTCCAAGACACGGTGCTTTTATATTATTTATTTATATTCTTTTGCCGTAAGGACGAGTTGATTAACCCATCGAGTTCGTATTGCAACCAGATTTAATTTGATTGTAATTATTTCGTCAAAAAATTAATTGGGGCTTTGCCCTGTTGTGGGTAATTAAATAAATAAATAAAAAACAATTAAAAAAAGAAAAAAAACTATGATATGCGGAGGAAAAGTATTAACAACTGCGCACGATTTCTTGAGCTCCAGCATTTATACCCCACTATTTCACTGCAGATGGTTGAATGATGAATAAAAGTACTAAAAATCATAGGAATATTTGAAATTTATAAATTTTCTGTCCCTGTAATATCCTAGTAATGAGATGATACGATTCGAATATCGTATGAAGTCTTAACCATTTCTTAAGAATTTTTAGTTTTCTTTCAATAATTTTCTTTTGTATTTGACTACTCATTTTAGGAAAGTGATAGAAGGTATTGTTATTAGTTAATGAGTAATGGATCATTAAAATAAATGTGATCTAATACATCTTCCTACCTGATGATAGTTGTCCATCAGTTTTATCAGGTAGGATACAATTCTTAACGGGCGCAGTCCGACAGCAGAGGCTTTTCATTCGTGTTTCTAGGTGATATGTTGCGCTGATATTACAAAAGAAAATTACGCAAACTACTTGAAATGCGTAAAACTTGGTAGGATGATTTGATTTATTTAGGGCAAGGGAATTATATGACACAATTCTAAGATTACTACAATAAACCAGGCTTAACTAAATCCCACAGGTTTGATTTGCTTTTTAAATATCTGTATAATTCCAAATTAAAAAAAATTAGTGTACCTATCCAAACATTTTACAGTTCTTGATATTTCGTATTTATTTAAAAAAAGTGATTTCACATTTCTATTTAATCCTTGCAAGACAAATTTGTACTGTAATTAATAACTACAAATTAATGTAAACCAAAGTACATAACAGAGGTCGCTCACGCCCAGAGCAGTTGTAATAACTAATCGAAAAGAAAAGTGATTGGACGCTTTGCGAACGCGCTGCAAGAGTCGTTGCGAGTCGGTGGGCGTGAGCTGGCCAGGGGCGGCGCTGGGCCCACCCGGGGGCGACCGATGGAGGCCCCGCCCCGCCCCGCACCGCACTGCCTCGCCCCGCCACGCCCTGCCATGCCCCGCCCCATCCCGCCCCACCCCGCCCCACCCCGCCCCACCCCCGCCCTGCCCCGCCCCACCCCGCCCCACCCCGCCCCACCCCGCCCCACCCCGCCCCACCCCGCCCCACCCGCACTGCCCCGCACCGCCCCGCACGCGAAAACAGCCAAGGCACAAACTGGGACAAGGGGGAAATTCGCTGCCGATAGAGAGATATTTACTACTTCTGCAGGTAGGTTTACGCAACCTGATGGCAGAACTCTACAATTTACAAACATTATAATTAGGAGTATTAATATAATGTAACTTTAAAATATTTGAAAAGAATAATAATAACAATAATGATAACAATAAAGGCAATATTAATATTAATAATAATAATAATAATAATAATAATAATAATAATATCATTAACTCTCCATTTTATGGCTGTCCTATACAGATATTTTAAATTAATGAAACATGACATTTTAACTACACTGCACTCCACTTGACTTTGATGGAGGTGATTCCAAGAGTTCCACTGCGGTTGAAGTTCTGTGTTGACCGCAAGGATGCTATATTGGGCGGAATGCCATCAATTGAGCGAAGAAAAGTCGACTTGCGGGAAGTAAAAGAGTTTTGCAGGATTCCACCCGTACGGCGGAATCCGTTGTTTCCTAGGATTTTGGGCGGTATGCTTTTTTTGCTTACTTAAATCTTCAATATTACCCACACTGTCGTAGAAATATTGAAGGTTCCTGAGAGAAATGGCCTATGCACAAGTGTTTTAGTTTTGAATACCTTGTAAATGTGCACCTTTTATGAAAATGTCAGAATTTTTTTATTTTTAGGCATGCATTTTGCACCTTTTTCTAGAAATTGTGCAAACATGTAAGTCTTATAATGGTTAGGCTTTGATGCACAAGAATATTCAGTTTATACATCTTATGAATGTGCAGTTATTTTTAAATTATTCACCCTCGCCTTTTTTCACCACTCGGTTATTTGGCTGAAATGGGCGAATTTTTATCCTTCTGATGGTGGATTTTCTCACAACCCCAGTTTACGGTTATTAATGCCTTTTTGTGATACAAAGCAAATGGGGGACGCAGTTGAAATTTGGAAACTAAGCGAAAGTCGAGGCTTCCAATCAATAAACTCTGAAGTGTTATCGGTCATAAGTGTTTCAGTATCTTTCGTAATACCACTTTCTTACAAGAAAAAATCATAAAAATATATAATAAAAATACATACCGTATTCTTTGAATAAGAGCGCACTTACTATGTCGTCTATTGATTCAACCAAATTTCTTTCGATTGTTCTTAACAGACGGCAGATTGTTAAATGCTTAACGAACATCGGATGTTAAAATTAGATTTTTTGCTCCTCTGTTTGGTTATGCAAGGTCAAACAACAGTTCGTTATTAACGTAAAGTTAATTACTTTAACTTGTAAAACGTCTGCAATTTTAATTTTTTTTATTTACAATCGCATTAACATCTAGGTTATTAGCGACTAAATACATTATTTTACATTAACAAAATTAAGTTTTTACAATATTAGGGTTCTGTGGATTCAAACCACATTTACATTAACATTAAAAAGACATAAATGAGAATTACAGAAAAGGAGTAAGAAATTATATTATTCTAATATGGTTAAGTATTGTCAAAAACACCTATCTCAATACAAATTTATTACATTACTTTGATGTTTATCATCAATTAGAATAGAATTAAAACTTTCTGTATGAAAAAATTGAGCTCTGCCGGAATTGTATTGGGGACATTCCTGGAGGATGCGATTAATTGTCAGCGGACAATTGCAAGGGGCACATAACGGTTTAGGTTTTTTCTCCGGTACATGTTAAGAGAACATTTTGTGTGGCTTGATCTAATGCGTGAAAGAGATGCTTGTAGAGAGGTCTGTAACCTGTTAGTTCTTTAAAAGCAGCTTTGGAAGCGAGTGTCTGAAAGATTATTTACAGCCCAAGGGAAGTGTGAAGTGAATGTGCATTTCATTTAATTAAGAAGAAACGCCTCAGTGGCAGAGGTTACGCGGGCGGAGTGGGGCAAGTGAAGGCGAATGTGAAGTCGTTTCTCGGTGTAAAACGAGTTGGACGTTTTGCGTTGGCTAGACTTCAAGAATGTTGCGTTAATCGAGATGTAGTAGGCAGCATACCGGGGACTCTCTTTAGCTTGAAAATACGTGAATGATTTTTTTGCTTCGGAATGTATTTTTATCACATGCTGTGATGATGAACAGAGATAATGATTCTAGACTCCCCGTAACAGCAGCAGCAACAACAAGAACAACAACAACAACAGTAATAATAATAATACCTAATAATATTTACAAGATGCAGGTGCAATCAACAACAGTCGAACCGCAGCGCATTCGCATACTAATACGTCTCGACCATTGCACTCTGGACTGTTTTGGGCGAGGTGCAGGAAAAGCGATTAGAAAATGGGCTGTAAGAAATGTTTAATGAGATTTCGGTCGAGCTACTGTATGAAACTTGTAGCTGCGTGTACGTCTGCTTCGTGAGATTCATTTTTAATTTCTAAGACGTTATTTGTGAGACGCGGGTAGCATGTTAATTCTCAGCGAAGGTCGGGAGGTCGTTGAAGTACAGTTATATTTCATTGTTTTGTTTGAAGGACGAAATAGAGGGATATACTCGAATATTAGCAACAGGGGCACCCGCAAGGGGGGGGGCATCGGGGGCAACTTGCCCCAGACGCCGACTTGATTAGCGCCCCGAATGTTTTTAATTCAAAAGAAAATGTGTTTATTTCTAATCCCCTAGTCTTCTCCGGGCGCCCCTGAGTAGCAACTTGTGTTTGAGATGTCTACATAGGAAACGAAATATATTGCGTAATATATTGCGTAAATTACGTAAAAAGAACATTAGTATGCAATTATACGAGTAGAAAATTATGTAAATTAAAAATTATTTTGATTCACACAGAAGAGTATGTTGCAAACAGAAAATATCTGAATGTAGGTCTTTTGTCCCGGTACATTTTTTCTAAGATATAAAAATATGGCTTCCTAAGCCCATTTCATCGCTTTAAACTTCGTTTGTATACACTCTCAGTGCAGTACGTAGTAACGTACTTTTTTTCAGCCAATTTTCTCCATTTCTCAGTGTTTATTCGACATAGAATCAAAAATATTTTCAAAATAGCCTATATAGACTCAATATGCAATATGTAAATACAAATATATTCGGAATCAAAAAGTAGTCTTATCTAAGATTTTACTCATATCACCAGGCGCATGGCGAGTTGTGTTCACATAAAGCAGTCTTTCTTAAAATAAAGATTAATTTCTGGACTGCTGTGTCTTCCAACGTTATCAAAACAACTCTGCGGACCCGGTAAATGTTGATAGAAATTTAGCGAGGAGAAATGTTGCATTTTCCAGGAACGTAGAGAGTAAAAAATCGTGTCGTGACCGGAATTATCGCCTCACTTGAGGATTAACACTCATGCAGTTTGCTTTTCTGCTTATTCATTGTTGTTTCATCTATTTAGGTGTAAAGCATAGTTTCATTGCAAGTTGCACACTGAACATTTTAACAAATAGTCACACTGAAATCCATATCTCTTTAGTATGACCAAGAATCAATATTACACTCATTGAAGAAACTTATTTTTTATTGTAATAGACATTTTCTTGATGTAATGAAATTTAATCAAATTTCAGGGTCCATGCGATTCATTCAATGCTGAAAATACGCTTTGATAAACAATAGAGTGAATCCATATCACGCATGTATAAAACAGCATAAACTGAAAACACCTCTTGTGTTTGCTTCATTGTGCGTTCTCTATAAGTAAACTTACAATACGTCTCTTTAATTGAAAGGGAATTTCTGAATGTCTTAATCTTTCACACAAATAATATCTCATAAACAAGAAACGATATGTGATGATTTGGGTGTGATATAGAAGAAAATGTAGGCGTTGATCAAAAAGAAAACAGTGGAGTTTCACTTTCTTTAATTTGTTATTTAAGGTCACTTTTCAACTGCTTGGTCACATAGCGACCATTGCAACTTTTAGATGACGGTGCGAGAAAACATTCTAACACCATTTATAAATTCATCCGTGCCCGGGGCGGGATTCGAAGCAGCGAGCCAAGGCAGCAACGGCCCTTCAACCTCTGCCACCTCGACTGCCCAGGCCGGTGAATTTTCACTTTGTGTTGGAAGTTGCCTGAGAAAGTCAATCACAAACCCTTTTGGTCTGTTCCACAACGAGCTCCAGGAGAGGCAATTTATTGCTAGTGGCCAAACAGCCTGGCGAAGGCCACCGCCCAGCCTTGGCCCCCGCCCCTCCCCCGCCCCGCCTCCACCCCTCGTCTCCGCCCCGCCCCCGCCCCACCCCCGCCCCGCCCCCGCCCACCCCCGCCCCGCCCCGCCCCCGCCCCCGCCCCGCCCCGCCCTCCGCCCCGCCCCCGCCCCATCCCCTCCCCACCCCGTCCCCACCCCGTCCCCGCCCCGCGCCGCCCCCGCCCCGCCCCCGCCCCGCCCCCGTCCCGCCACCGCCCGGATAACGATGTCACTCCCTTCCCACCCACCCCTCTGGGAGTGTCGTGCCTCACCTAATTTTCCCCCATTGCAATTCCTCAGTAACAATGTATGCCACGGTTTGTTGGTGCCACATTATTCCCGAGTTGATCAGTGAAGCTGGAACCCGAACACTCACATATGAGTCGTCCACTTGCAAAACCTGTTAAACGACAATTTAAAAAAAAAATCAGTTATTGTCCTCATTGGAAAGGTCTCGGCGCCCTCTACAGAGATAAGTATTTATCAACTAGTAAAACCCAATGTAATCGCTTCAAAAACCCATTAAAAAGTCTCGTCCACCAGCAAAACCTGTCAAAATTGCCATGGCTACACTTTCAAAAACCCGTCAAAAAAGGTTCAATTGCAAAAGCCGCTAAATGACAGACGCAGCATGGGCGCACGGAGCAATACACACGCAAAACTGCTATTATCTATTTCCGTACTTTAACATTGTGAGGATTCAAAGACAGTATTATGCTTTTTCTTTCTATATTTGTTTCGTCAGCGCTAATTTTCACGGAATTATATTTGTATTGTTGGCACTGCTTTCAACCCCTTCGTGGTTAGAATCGACAATTGGGTCGTTTATTTACATGGTGAAGTTGAAGCGTGTGCTAGTCAGCTTCCTTGCCTTTACGTAAAATTTTAGTGATTTACGATGAATGTCAGGTAAAACAGTGCAAATAGTGTGAAGTAATAAGATAAGTCATCTCCGTCAACTTAATAGTTGATAGTTCATATTAAGTTGACGGGGATGACATCTTTTGTTTATCCATGTAATTACGTCAACCGTACCGCAGCGGAAACCCCGTAGTGGGTAGTAGTAGCCATCGAGGCGAAATTAATAAATGTTGATCCTGCAGAGACAAACGATAGCGCGGAAAGAGGTGCAAGGAGACCGGGTTCCGCATAAGAAGAAATTACGTCCAGAAACCTGGAAAAGAAATATTGGGAAGAAAGAAGTGTGCGATATCCATGTTAAAATAATAAGATATGCAATGAAGTATAGATTATTTGTGCGAAATGAATAATCAGGTACTCTTGCAAAGGATTCTCGACAATGCCGACATGATGTTACGACAGTCTCGCACATGATGCTAAGTTAACAGTTTAAGTTTAATTAAAACATAATTTAAAAAATTTCATTAAATGTGTACCAAAACTCTGGTTTCTGATTTTTTTTATTTAATTTTCAAATTTTACTTCGAGAAGATATAAGCTTTATCTCGTAATTTGTGATTGTGAGTATATTACTTTACCAGGAACTTTAGCATATTAATTTTGAAGATGGCTGAACGTCAATTAGCCAAACTCGTTTTAATTGCTTTCTCTTGTAAAACCTGTTAAATGTAACTACAATTTTAAATATAAAATACATGTTATAGTGAGATTAAACAGATTTTAACAGTCAACTCGCGAATTTTTTGGCCTTTTTTGCCACAAAAATCGTGGTTGGGCAAGTGGGATTCAACAATAAAATGTTTTCGCGAATTTTCTCGGTTCCGTCTAAGATGCTTTTAACAGGATTTGAAATGGAGGGCTCATATAACACGAATCTATTTATTTTTACATATTAGTATTTTCGTCATGGGTACAGTATATGACAATGTTTACACAGGCGATGAGGTAAGCATTAATATTATTAGTAGTAATTTAATTATAAGGTTATTATAATAACATACGTGCATTTTGAACACATTTTTGACAACTGAAACAATTTTTTGAAAAGTTACAGCTTGCATGATAATTTGTTTAAAAATAATGTTATGTTGAATATTGCAGGAGATATTATCCTCATTATAATTAATTTGAATCATTTTCTACAAGACTTGAAGTAAAATGTTTGTAGAGAAAAAATATAAAATGTCGTACAAATACAGGTTTTGAGGGCCTCCTGAAGTTCATTGAGAGTTTCAATGGTCACTCTGAATTTTTACAGTGTGTGGGGACTCAGAACATACTCTTAGAAAAAAGTTTGAATGACCCTTTTTCTCTTTTTGAGTTTTTGTCAACTGTTGAATGATGAAATGGCTAAACGCGCGCTGTGAGGCGGGGGCGTGTATACTTGGGCTTTTATTTCTTTTCTTGGCGCGTGGGGACTTCTTCACGATGGAATATCTCACGTGTTTCGCGTCGTTCTCGGACGTACCGAGAGTCGCATGATCTCAGCACTGCTCGATACAGTCGCGATCAGGCGACTCCTAGCGGGAATTGCTTGAGAACGACGCGAATTCCTGCGAGATATTGCATCGTGAAGACAGTCCCGAAAGCCAAGAAATAAAAAAAGTGTAAGTGCGGCATGATCCCCTGCCAGCGGAGCGTCCATTGACGGGGCGCGGTGCGGCCGGCCGCGCGCCTGCGCCCGCAGTGCGGCCGACGACCCCGCGACGACGCGACCCCGCGGCGCGCGGAGGAAGCTTCTGGGAAGACCCGCGGGGCGCCGCCGCCGCCGCCGCCGCAGCGACCGACGCGGACGCGGTGGCGGTAGCGGTATTGGTTGATTGATTGACTGATGTTTCCGGGTACGTCAACTACTTAGGTCATTTGTCTCGTAAGTGTAGTGCGTGTTTTTTTCTCGGGAGGAGGCGATGATCGTTTCCCCGCTGGATGGCGAGATCTGGCGCAGACCTACCGTCGACTAGCGGGGTTTTCCCCTCAACCAGATGTCTCCCACCAGCGGGGCAGTGCCCCGCTGGGACAAGCTGTGAGCTCCCGACCGGTCTTCCAGCATATGTGGTAGTGTAGTGCATGTTAGTGTGTGTGTCTAAGAGGAGAGGATTGGACAAGATGAGGAAGGAAAGATCGCGCACGGTCCGTGGCTCGTTTGTTTGGATACTGCTCCGGCATTCGCCTGGTGTTGATCGGGAGAAACCTCGGAAAACTCCCGATCAGAGCAGCCGGCCGCTAGAATTCTCCTCTAGACAGCGATTGAATTTGACCTGGCTGACAAGCTAGTGTCGAAAATAGTGCCGCCGCCGTCGGGAGAGGACCTCCCGGTCAGAGGGACTGCAGTGACATCAGGCTGATGCACTGAGCCATCTCTCCCGGTGCGGTATTGGTGGTGGCGGGGACAGCGTGACGTCTATCGTGCATGGCGCAATAGGCGCCCTTTGCACTTGTACCTTATTAGGGGGCCGATACCTCGCGGTTGGCACCTGGGCGCTAGCCTTCAATCCACACCCCCGTCGGGCGTGCAAGTACATCCTCGAAATAATATCCGAGTCCCGTCGGAACGCATGTTAGCCCTCGCGGCAATCTCCCCCATACAATGCCTGGGTCCAGGGCCGCCCTGCAAGCTCAGAGCTACTAGCTCTCCGGGCTACTACCGGAGTCAAAACAATGTACCACTCTCATGCACCAGCAACAAGTCCTCCTTTTGGCCCGCACCGCGCCTTCTAGGGCGTGAGCCGCCCAGACGTTTTGTTCTAACCCTCAGATCCCTACGGAGGCGGTAGTTTATGAAACGACTTTTGGGCGAGGGGGTACATCGTTGTGATACTTCCTAACATCTTCAGGCGACCTTCTTCTAAAAAAACTTCTGAAAATAATTCAGTTCTACCCTAACGGTCATGAAAATGCGGTCGAGAAAGTACGTGCTGTTTTAGCACCACGAGTTTATCTTCTGCTCTCCAGCGGGCCCGAACCATCGGCGGCGTTCAGACCGTTGGGGTGGATGGCCGACGGGCCGTCAGCCCCCTCCTACGCGTCGTCGACCAGCAGTTGCTCTCTTCTCTGCTCCCCCTCGCCGAGGCCCCCTGGACCACCTGGCGCTGCCAATTGGGCTCGCAGAAGGCGTCTAGTGCGTCGGTGAAGTACATTTTATGGACCACAGATCATTGATAAGAAGGCGGCCCGTAGCGTTGTCAGGACTATACGCCGTCCACCGCTGGATCCCAGGTGGGTCCAAGTGGAATTTGAGGTGGACAAAGCGAGTTCATGGAAGGTTTTCTCGGTGTTCTCCCCTTTTCCCTGAAATTGCCTATTAACAGGGGTGCCTAATTGGCTTCCTCGCCCATGATTAAGCATAGTTTTTAAGTTAGTAGTAAGCAATCAAAACGCGGTTGCGCAGAAAATATAGCCTGATACAGACGCACTGTACTCGCATGTGCGCCATAACTATGCGGAATAAAGTGGGAAAGGATGATCATTTGCAGTAATGGTGCCCCTGAGCACCGCTCTTTCCTTGGGCAAACTTAATTTAAAAATAACTACTCTGCCATTGCTGTGCCAAGAACCTTCCTTGGCCAATTCAGGCTGAGACGTCACGACAAATTTCCTGATCACGGTAATTGATTCGCCCACCGTAAGGTATATATCAATGCATCTAACCTTTAGATGAAAAGTCCTGGACGTCCTAGGTCACAACGGATCCCTGCGCGGATAGAGGAAGCCCGTCAAGCTCTAATCCGAATTCGTCCGCGTTCCGCTGGCAGATGAGCCCTAGCGCTATGAATGTCGTTTCATTCCTCATCGCGTATCGTCCATGATGATCTACGTTCCACCCCTTTAAGAAACAAGTTTTGCCAAAGTTGTAAAAAAGGTATGACTTTGCCCGAAGGACGTTTGCTACGGATTGCCTTGACCGTTTAGCAGCCGAACTGCAAGCCGAGAACCTATTAGTGATGTCTGATGAGGTTCATATTCAACTTAACAGAGAACAAGAAAAATGTTCGGAACTGTACACCAGAGAAACCACGTGAGTTACATGATAAACCGCATCTTAGTGAACATGTAACAGTGTGGTGTTCCGTTGATTCATTTGGCATCATAGCCCCATATTTCTTCGATGGACACAATGGCCATGCTCTTACAGTTACTAATGATCGATGAACATGATAAATACCGTTCTTCAGCAGCTTCCGTAGCCGAAGACGTGAGTCCAAAGTCCCGGGAAGGTCCCCGGACGGACCCGGGTCGGTCCCGGGACGGTCTCGATCTCAAAACATTTATATCGATTTACCAACAAGAACATTTCAAAATGTATTGCAGCTCCTTCTCCAGAGTTCGTGCTTTCTCCACACTCCCAGAAGGCGTCGGGACTTCCACGGGCGAAATTAAGGCTTTGTGGATTCAGTAGAATCAAGTGTGCAGAGAGCATGATTTTTTTTCTTTTTGGTAAGTTGATACACACGAAACATTGTTTGAATTCATTTTATTAGTATAACTTCCTTACCTTATTTGAAATTATTCCAGGAGGCAGAGATATAAAGATGTTCCGTACAATGAAAACATCTACTTTATTTCGTCTAAATTTAATAGTTTTATTTGAGATTATAAATGAATTCATTGAAAAATCTGTATAGCTTCATGATTCCTGAATATATCAAAAATGTCCCAATGCTCCCGTGGTACTAATTGCACTAGTTTATCCCCCCGGTCATTGGCGAAGAAAGTACAGGCGCTGTAGTGCTGATGTAGTACATCTCCCAACTCATCCAAGACCTCCATGTATGTGTGAACTTACTAATACCACCTCAACAGAAATAAAAATCAGTATTCAAAATAATAAGATATTTAATCCGTATTGAATGCTATATACAATTCGTTACACCTACACCATTCATCTTTTTTTCTTCAAATGTTATTCATATTTGTCTTGTATTTCTTCTTGAAATATACATTATTTTTCTCGAATATCTAAAGGCAAATTTTTCTTTTCTTCTTAAAAATTTCATTATCATAAAAACCTTTTGAAATGCAATTTTTAAGTTATCGTCATAAAACCTTTTATAATAACATTTTAAAAAGTTATTCTTATAAAAAACTGGAAGTGAAAGAAGAATTAGCATTGAATGTGGCTCTTGTGAAACGTTGCTCCGAGCAGAAAGCGTCCCAAATCGTTGCACGTGCCGCGTCGCACAGGCTGGTTGGTGGACGCCAGGGTTCGTCGGCTCCCGCGCGTCCAAGTCTTCGTGCTCTGCGACGTGTGTGTAAAGGCGGCTCCACACATTCGGCATTCGCCGAGCAACGGGCTTATACGCGCACGTTTCCTTGAGCCCCGGAATACCTATCCCCGCTCCTTTGCCAACATCAGTTTCATTAAGAATAAATGATAGCAACGAACGATGTAGACAAAATCAGATAACCAGACATGTTTGCTCTCGTGTAATAGAAACGATTTTGCATCGAAAAACAAACTACAAAATTTGTCATAAAATTCCTTTTGTCAAAATAACCAAACTCCCCATTTCTCTCGCAACTAGCCAAGCGAAGGCTCAAGAAAACGTGCGCAGATAATACTGCTCTCCGGATCCCGACCAGCTGATGTGTTCTGCGAATGTTCGCTCTCTTTCATGTGCTCAAAAGACCGACACGCGGGTGGGTAGGGCGAGCACCGAATGTTCGTCACTCGGCAAATAGCAAGCAACGCATCACACCACTCGGGATTCGGCGAGCGGTGGCTCGCTGTTCGCCGAATAGCGAATGTGTGGAACCGCCTTAACCTAGTCATCTGTTCCCTGCACAGCAACGGGGAACATGTGATCAGACGATACACAAGTGGATTTCTTTGAGCAGTGGAGTTGAGAGGGCCTATATGTGAATTGCGTGTAAAAGAACCTAATAACTAGACTTTTGTACAAGAACCAAATACACTAGTCCTAATCTGGCCATTCGTTGCACATTAGGAATACTTAATTGCAGAAATAATAATAATAAATCTAATCTAATTATGTGCCGGATTAGCGATAGTGCGGGATTATTGAGAGGGTTTGAAATTAATTTAGACACATAGGATCATAAAATTTATTACATCCAAAGACTGTACATTCATTTAAACAGAAAAGTTGTCTTATCCAACATTGTGCTCACCAGCAATGGGGTTCTGCGAAGAATATGGTTTCACCTTATCCAAAATTTCGAGTTTCTGCTTGAGTTTAGCGTAAAGTGTTTCTTTTGAGAAGCCATAGAACTAAACTGTACTGTGAGAAAGTTGCAATTTAAAACGTATATAGCATTGTTAAACATGTTTAACACACAATACACTGTTGCATTACACACAATACACTGTTTCATTCTTTTGCGCGCCATTTCTGCTTGAGCGACTAGAGGCCATATGTGGGCCGGACGACTGAGGGTCGGACCACTAGAAAGAGATCAGTGTAATTTCAAGTGGATACATTAATTGAGGTGCTCAAGCATAACTAAACCGAAGTTGGTTTGAAGAAAATTGACTTTTCTGTTTCCATTCACTTTCATTTTCACTCCGGACAAATTTTTGATGTGGAATGTGAGGGATTGGTCATATCCCAATTCATTTGATCTTTCGCCATTTGATAGGTACATGACAGGAGTTTACCGTCATACTTCTAACTGAAAATAAGAGGTCGGTTGGGATCTGCGGTTCTTATCCTGAGCGCCTCAAGTGTAAGACGTGGAGTCCTGAAGTGAATCAGTTACTTTGCGTAGAAAATGTTATTACTTGTGAAGAGTGGTTGGCAAGCGCCGGTGGCTGCGTGACGTCGCGGCGCCGCAACCCGTGCATTCGCGCGCCGCGGCACGAGCGCGCTCCACTGGCACGCGGCCGTCAGGCGGCGACGGCCCCGCCCTCCTCGCGCCGCCACCCACGCCACCCCCGCCGCCACTCACAGCCACCGCCTCTGCAACTGCTCTCGTCAATGCCACCGCCTCCGCCACCGCCCCTGCCGCTGTCACCGCCACCGCAACTGCTCTCGCCAATGCTCCGGCCAATGCCACCGCTCCCGCTTCTGCCACTGCCACTCACAGCCACCGCCACTGTCACCGCCCCTGCCACTGCCATTGCCACTATCACTACCCCCGCCCGCGCCAAAGCCATCGCCCCCGTTAGGGCCACCGCCCTGCCACTGCCGCCGCCGCCGCCGCCGCGTTGTGCATTGTCCGAGGGTTCTTTGTCCCGCGGCGCGAGTGCGTCGACCGCCGCTCCGCCGCCCCCCTCCCCCCTCCATTGAGCTGGTGCGTGCGCTGAGCGACGCAGCCACTGCTGCACGAGGCTCCATCGGGAGTTTCCTGCCACGGATCTCGCCTTCTTCAGCCTCGCCCTCTCCCCCTCACACACACACGTACATGCATGCACTAAGCCAGGGGCACCGAGAGAAAACCAGGGGTCTGGGACAGTACATGCATGGAGACCCCCTATTTCCAACAAAAGTTCCCCTTATTTATTATTATTATTATTATTATTATTATTATTATTATTATTATTAATGATAACTATATTTTAAAGGGAATCGTGTTTCAACTACAGTTACATATTTTATTAAAAGTATTGAAGAAAATACGTTTTGTATGACTTTTCGGGGCCCCAATTAAGTGGGAGCCTGGAGCAAGTGCCCCAGCCGCCCCACCCACTAGACCAGACCTGCACAGCATTTTGCACTTTCACTGACCTCAGGAGCTGCGTGCGGGCAACTCGGGTGCAAATGAGAAAATCGATGAAGGGTGGGGATGAGACCCAATCTAGGAGTGGGGACCACCAATCAGAATGCGTAATTCGAAAGATAGCGCGTAAATTTAAAGAGCAATCGGCAAGAACATGACGGTCATATACAGTTCAAGTAATATAGTCTTTTGTATTATATTGCGAATGTTTGTTCTCGGTATATGACAGGGCGAAATATGAAACTACAACGAATTATACATATTAGATTTCGACACCAAGTATTATAATTGCTTTTAGGGCTGATAATGTAATTCGATTTGCTACGATGTCATCACAAATTTAGTTGTTGTGCTAAACACAAAATTTTGATATTGAATTGTTTTTGTTTGATAATGACAGCAATAAACTATTTTTTATTAACTATGTTTAGTTGAATAAGACGGTTCTCTCAAAGCAAAAACATATTGTTCTTAAAAAATCATGATTATTTTCTGTTCTAATTTCTGACAAGAGAGTAGAGTCGTGTACGAGATCTAATAAAAATATAAAGCCCTTTGCATTCTATTTAACCTATACCCATGATTATCTTATGATTGTCCGTAACATATCGTCACAAAAGTTTGCTCGTTGACCTCCTGTATTCAGTTTCGTATGGAAAAAATGGTCACAAATGTGCTATTAAACATTACCCTTCTTGGAATTGCCACATATTTTATTTTATCAGTCTTGATGTGAGAGATTGCTCTCATGATTTTGTTCATTTTTCTATGATTTGGAGATTATAACATTCCTGGTGAACAATCAATTATTAATTGCAATTTTTGTGTTAGAATTAAATAATATTTTTTTCTTATATATAAGCATATATTTTAAAGCTATTGCTTTAAAATATTGCTTAAGAGTCACAATGAACATGTTATTTTCTTTAAAAATATTAGAAAATGAAAATATATACAGTGGTGGATACAAAGGTGGATATACTGTAGTGCACAGAACGTAAACAGTGAATTATGACCCTGGTAACTTGAAATACTAGACATAATCCATTTAAACAAATGGGCATTTAATTTTGAAGCATGGATCATTATTAGACGCCCAGGCATTCAATCTACGCGCCGCGTCGTGCTACGTCAGACTTCTCCCCACCCCGCAAAGCTTCCTACTCCCCACTACTTGCACTTTCGGCGCTGCCACGGGCAGACGACCGGCTCCCAAGTGCAGAATGCCCGCGTGAGCAGGAGCATGTCAGTACAGTGACATCACTATGGTGACGTCCAAACTCCCGATTGGGAGAAACCGTCATCTGCTGATACCTGCCAGAAGCAGAGTTCAACAAATCGCAGTATTCCGCTCATGCCGGAGACCAATCAGAAACTCAGAGCTTGTGCCAGCTGCGACGCTGCCTAACTGGGAGGAAAACTTCTGCAAACTGACGCGTAGATTGCCGAGGAATCTTAAATTCAAGTGGGAGTGGACGCTGCGGCACAGTCATTTCTCGGCTACAACACGCACTACACTCACGAAACGAAGTCCCGAATTAATTGACACGCCGAGAAAGAATCAGTTCGTTTAACAATCAATTATCTGAGCGTTTGTATTGGAGGTCCGTTCGCTGTAACTTCACTCCGCATGTAAACAAACTTTGAGTGTATCCCTCCGCTCTGTAGTTCGTGATTGGCGTCGCCATTCGCGCCACGACCACACTCAAATGCCCGCACGTGTCACAGCCAGAACTTTCATAGCATATTATTTTCACTAGTAATTCTTTAATACGCCCAAAATACCAGCCAAAACACGCAGATAATTCGCTTAAATATCACAGCACTTACATTTACGTGTGTTCTTGGAAGGTAGCAGTGAAATCCCACCCAAAGCACGAATTTCAATAGAACATACAGTGACGTACTTTTAAAATTTGGCAGTCCTGAATCTTCATTAACCACATAAAGAATGTTATTTTATGTTGAAAATTTGTTTCTATGAAAAAATGTGCACATGATTACGAATGGCAGATTAACAAATTCATCGCACTCGCCCTTCACCTGTTTTGCTCTACATCTCTTCTTACGTGGAGAAGATACCTTTCCTGTGACTTAATTGATTACACAGTTTTCAAACACTTCTGATACCGACACCTGCAATTCAGCAGTCATTTCTTCCACCTGCCACAAAGTCATTGACGGATTTTTAGCCGCGAATTATTCAAACACTTCAATACCACCTTCTCACCACTTCTGAGGTATTTTCCTTGCGAATGTTTCAAACCGGATTATCCCGGGAACTGCTTCACTTATTGTGTTCAATGTGGAAACAAAAATCAACGCAATGAGCGGCCACACCTTTCACTAACCAAACAAAAATACAGCATTCTTTTAGAACTTTCTCATTCGAGAATGGAACTTTTAAAATTTGGCAGGAACGGCGTCAACGGCCTGGCCATCGAACGTTATCTCAAAGAGGTCCGTTGACACCTGAAGGTTGGCAGTTAAGGTCATGCTTGGTGTCTGATTTTACTTCAAGGCAAAGGAGAAAATTATTTCGACTGTTTGTGTAGAGAGTCAGGAAATAAATCAATTTTGAAAGGGACCTAACTCCTATAGCGCACGACGCCTTGAACGGGAGTGTGGTGTCCGTCAGCCAATGAGAACAAGTGACGACCACGTGCATTTGTTTACGTGCTGAGTAAAGTTAGAACGAACGGACCTTAACATCACCGCAAAAGCTGGGCTTCTCTCTCCGTTTGAAATCTGGTTTCAATTCTGCGCAATCTCTTCTGTGCAAAGGGTGGTTTCATAAAGTATTGAAGGAAATGGCATTTACAATAATTAATAATTATTTATTATCTGAATGTTTGTCTAGTAAAATAATTAACATACACTAACATTCAAGTTTATTTTGTGTATTATATCACTACCTTTCATGTCTTTTCCAAAAGGAAGCTGTGGCCAAAAAGAATGTTGGAAAATCTCCCTTAATCAATCGTTCTCTTCCATCTTGTGGACGTGAGCGCGATGCATCTCCGTCGACGCCATCGTCCCCATCGTCCTGTTCCTAGACATCCTCGCCCTCGTCCACTGCAATATCTTCTACACGATCTGCAACATCAAAACATGCATGACACAAAAATGTATCAATTGTGACACAATCTTTGAATTGAAATTTAAAACCAATTTAAATATTTTACATTTCGTGTAGAAAGAAGAAATGATAATATTATTTACATTTCATCACAATCATTTATAAAAAATGAAAAAATAAATGAACACAATTTCTTGCTTAGCTTTACGGTCAAACGCCGAATATTATTTTTGAAGAAGTCAGTTTATTAGAGAAGTCTAATCAGTGTGAATCAGGATTTTGTGTGATATCGTGTGCAAAATATGATTTTGTAAATGATTGAACAAGTAATGAATTCTTGAAGGAACATTCTACCTGGTGATAATTATCCGATAATAACACATGCGAACGTGAGCCCTTAGTACATCCGAAATAAAGTGCGCAATTGCGATTCCCAACTTGCGAAAGCAGGCCATCTTTATCGGCAGCGTCTGCTCCTTTGGCAAGTCCTGCCTCTCAATCCAGGGCAGTCTGATTGCATTTGGCTTATTTTGTCAAAGGAAACTGTAAAAACTCTATGTGACTGAAGGGGAAGAAGTCCGATCTACGCACGTTTTCTTCAGCGCCAGAATATCTTCTCCATCTTCTGACCATAAATAGTTGAATGATAAATAAAAGTTGCACCGGGAAAGGTAGCTCTGGGCATCAAGTGATGTCACTGCAGTGTCTCTGACCGGGAGGTCCTGGGTTGGACACCCGACTATGACAGGTTTTTCGACACTAGCTGCACGTCTGGGTCGAATTCAGTCGCTGTCTGGAGGGGAATTCTAGCGGCCGGCTGCTCTGATCGGTCGTGTTCCGTGGTTTCTCCGAAGGGCGAATGCCAGAGCGGTACGCTACGAAACGGGCCTCGGACCGCGAGCGATCTCTCCTTCCTCTTCCTTGTCCCATCCTCACCCCTTACTTTCACATTTAATTCATGTAATTCGAATCTAAGGACCTACGCAAGGCAAAGCCTCCGGCAACGCCGCTCCTGAGCCATTTCACTTGGTTGGCAGTGTCGTAAATCTCGCGTTGCCGGAGAGGATTCATCGGAGGCGACGCGTCGCCCAGTGGCGCCGCGGGGGCAGGGGGGCCGAAGGGCCACCTGCAAGGGCGCCGCTTCCGCGCCTTAATTGGGGCGGCTGCCTGCTTAGCCGCAGAGGTAGCGCGCTGCGACGTGGAAGTGCGTTTGAGGGCGCGCGAGATGCCAGATAAAGCGCTTGCGCTCCCATAAAACGCTCACCGATGGAGCCCGATAGAGCAGCCGAAAATATGTACTCATCACTGCTTCAACACACATTTTTTGATTCCTGCCTCGCTATAAACGGTTTGTAAGACTGTCACGCGACACTTATCTGTAATTCAAACTATGTTTGACCGCAAATAATATCATGTTTTTTAATAAAACTGATTATTCACTTAATGCTGTTGTTGACACCATTAACACGGAATGTATCCAAAATTTATTTATTGCTCTGAGTGTTTAAATTGTGGCTAAAATCAAATCTCATTAGTATGGTAATAAGTAATGACAATGTGGTATACCAGCAAACATGAAATTCGGTTTTCAGATTAAAAAAAACAAAAAACAAACAAACAAACAAACAAAAAAGAAAGAAAGAAAAAAAGCTTTTCATGTGGTAATCGACTGGTAACAAAAACTTTTTAAAATATCAGAAACTCTTGAAGACGTTTGAATTCCTTCAACTGTTTGATTGATGATAATTTATTACGCCTGCTACAACGTAATGAAGGGGAACGTAATTTCGGTAATATCAAAACACGTAAAAGTTCATTTGAAATGCTTGAATTTTCATTACGTTAACTTTGTAACTGTATTAGCTAATCGACTATATCATCAATTAGTTACAGATTGAATGTTTTCTTTTAGATGAATGCTTATCCGTAAAAAAATTCTAACTCAGAACTGCCAGCAGTCATAACCGCATCACACCGGCCTTTCGTTTGCGTAAACAACACGTAGCAGATTCTAAACTCTCATGTTCTCTTTGAGTTGAGAAGGACATTTTCACCAAGTTGCATTTTGCTTAAAATTGTCGCATGTAAACCCAATATGCTTCGTTGAGTTCAGTAGGCTATCATATCTAGTTTTAAAGCAGTTGAGCTTCGCCGAAGACGAGCTACCTCAACGCTCGGTTGGACGAGCACGGAAAATACGCTTGGTGGGTTTCGAACCCTAGGACTTTCCGGTCGCAGACATTGGAAACAGTTGTCGCACAGACTTGCCTCAACCGGTGTGAAGGGGCAATGGCAGCTGAGGCGCGTTCTTGAGACGTGAGGGCCACGGGGCCTTGGGCGCGGGATGCAGTCGGGCGGATGCGCCCTGCGCATCTGCTCTGCGGGCGCCGACCTCGCGCGCCCCCGCCCCGCCCCGCCCCGCCCCGCCCTCCGCCCCCCGCGCTCGCGCACGCACCGCTCGCCTTTGCATCGCCACGCGCCGAGGGTTTTGCAAGGACCGTTGGGCCAGTACAAGCCCCGACCGCTGTATGTGTGTGGCCGGCTTATGGGCTTCGTATCAGGGCATCAATTGATGCCTATGACCGGGAGGTCCTACGATTCTAATCCCCACGGTGACACGAGCTTTGTCAGCTTGGTCGCTGCGCTGTCTGGAAGAGAATCTAGCGGCTGGCGGCTCTGATCTCTAGTTTTCCGTGGTTTCTCCGATCAGCACCAGGCGAATGCCGGAGCACTGCCGTAGCAAAAGGTCCGCGCGCGACTTTTCCTTCCTCTTCCTTTTCCTATCCTCACCTCTTACTTACTCTTACACTAATATACACCGTACTGACACACAGGCCAGGGTACCGGTCGGGGGCTTAGGGCTTGTCCCGGCTGGGGCGGTGCCCCGCTGGTGGGTGATACCTGGTTGGGGACAACCCGCTAGCCCACGTAGGTCGGCTTCGGATCTCGCCATCCAGAGGGAAGATCACCGCTAAATACGGAAGAAGAAATGCAATACACTTACAGGATTAATGCCCTTAGTAGATGACGCCCACAAAACACGAAATAATCTATCAGCCGAAACGGGTGGTCGTGCATGTAATGGGTCATGTGTGTGGGAGAGAAGGGGACAACTGTGAGGAGAGGAAGACTAGTTGCGTTCTATCGCGCGGTGTGTGTGCAGAAACCTTCAATTTTTAAAATGAGATGTCAACTGCAAAGTGTAAGAAAAAGAGAAAAGAAGAGGTCAAATGTTTAAAGCCCAACGGACGGGTGTTTTTTTAAATGTGAGTGTTGCTAGGAAGAAGTCAAATAAAAAAAGAAAGAAGGGAAAGAGGAGAGAAGGATCATGAAATGTTTGCATTTAATGATCCTACGTCGCTCTCCGAGCCATCCATTCGCAACAGCCTGCGAATTCGCACTTCGCTCTCCGGCTGGCTTCTCCGGGCGAACGGGGCGGACAAGAGCCTTGCGCAGGCGGACTGCCGCTCCGCGTCTCGCCCCGCCCCTTCCCACCCGCCACCGCTCGTCTCGCCCCGTCAAGCCCCTTCCCCGCCCCTCCCCGCGTCGCCCCGCCCTGTCTCGCTCAGTCCAGTCTCGCTCAGTCCAGTCTCCGCCCCGTCCCGTCCCGCCCCGTCCCCCGCCCAGTCCCCGCCCCCGTCCCGCCCCGTCCCGCCCCGTCCCGCCCCGTCCCGCCCCGTCCCGCCCCGTCCCGCCCCGTCCCGCCCCGTCCCGCCCCGTCCCGCCCCGTCCCGCCCCGTCCCGCCCCCGTCCCGCCCCCGTCCCGCCCCGTCCCGCCCCGTCCCGCCCGTCCCGCCCCGTCCCGCCCCGTCCCGCCCCGTCCCGCCCCGTCCCGCCCCGTCCCGCCCCGTCCCGCCCCGTCCCGCCCCGTCCCGCCCCGTCCCGCCCCCTTCCCCGCCACGTCCCGCCCCCGTCCCGCCCCGTCCCGCCCCGTCCCCGCCCCGTCCCGCCCCGTCCGCCCCGTCCCGCCCCGTCCCGCCCCGTCCCGCCCCGTCCCGCCCCGTCCCGCCCCGTCCCGCCCCGTCCCGCCCCCGTCCCGTCCCCGTCCCCGCCCCGTCCCGCCCCGTCCCGCCCCGTCCCGCCCCGTCCCGCCCCGTCCCGCCCCGTCCCGCCCCGTCCCGCCCCGTTCCCGCCCCGTCCCGCCCCGTCCCGCCCCGTCCCGCCCCGTCCCGCCCGTCCGCCCCGCCCCCGTCCCGCCCCGTCCCGCCCCGCCCCGTCCCGCCCCGTTCCCGCCCGTCCCGCCCCGTCCCGCCCCGTCCCGCCCCGTCCCGCCCCGTCCCGCCCCGTCCCGCCCCGTCCCGCCCCGTCCCCGCCCCGTCCCGCCCCGTTCCCGCCCCGTCCCGCCCCGTCCCGCCCCGTCCCGCCCCGTCCCGCCCCCGTCCCGCCCCGTCCCGCCCCGTCCCGCCCCGTCCCGCCCCGTCCCGCCCCGTCCCGCCCCGTCCCGCCCCGTCCCGCCCCGTCCCGCCCCGTCCCGCCCCGTGCCGCGTCGCCCCCACCCTGTCCCGCCCATTCCAGTCTCGCCCCGCCCCCGCCCTGTCTCACCCCGTCCCGCCCCGTCCCGCCCATCCCGCGTCGCCCCCGCCCTGTCTCGCCCAGTCCAGTCTCGCCCCGCCCCGCCCTACCTCGGCCCGCTTCGCCGCACGATGCGCGCGGCATCTGTTATTGAAGGCGGCCGCTCCACCTGTCGTCGCGAGCGACGGCCGCAGCCGGCGCGCGATCCCGGGACTCCAGCCCCCCCGCCCCGCCCCCTCGCTCAACGCGCGCGCTTGCATGTTTGCGCATACGGAATGGCTCGCGAGCGGCCTCTTTCTGCCTACCTCCGCGCTCCATCGACGCTGCCGGAAACAGCGTCATTGAGCATTGTAACGTCGCGTTATCTCTCGGTTATCGGCTGACGCACCCTGCCCTCAGCTGCGTTGCCGTAGCACACACAGGCCACGCCACGCGCCGTACTTCTTTTCTCACCCCCTTGCTCCCCACCCCCTTGCTCACACTCACACAGACACTTACGAATCGGTTGAGATCCTAAGAGCATGTCCCGACTGGAGCGGTGCCCCACTGCAGGGGAAATGCCGTGCAGGTCGACGCGAAATTCTGTGTTCTAATGGGGGAGTAAGGCCGCCATGTCCCGGGATACCTCATGCTACACTTACGGGTGCAATGCCCATGTTCGGCGGCCGGAAGCACTAATCAGTCATTTTTGTACCCAAGTCCTCCACTTCATCGCTCCGCTCGTTGGCTCGTAAGGCCATTTTAGCCTAGAGCTCTTTAGCCCCCTACCCTCGAATTATCAGCTTTTAAAAAATGTTCAAATTACTTACTCGATTACAAGTACGAATCTCACGTCAAATCAATCGAAAATCCTTCAAAATTCATGGCCACATAATAATATGTAGAGTGAAGTGGGGTAATGGCGTACCATTTGCAGCAAAATACAACTTTGTCGGTTTCTAATTGGTCTACATTGAATACAATTTAGAATTATTAAAATGTTTTAATTTAGGAATCTTATTCTGCTTTGTAAATTCCCCATTGAACGATTAAAAAATGAATTTTCCATGGTTTTATCAATTTTTTTTTGAAAAAACTTCTCAAGTACGCATTCACCCCATAACCCATTACCCCACCCCGGCAAATATATATTGATGGGGAGTGCATAGGATAGATCGATTGGAAATGCATCGAAACGGATTATTACAAATTGATTCCCAGAGTATCTAAATTCCTATGGTGGCGTCAAGAGAGGTCGGAAGTGCAGAAATTTTGAAAGATTTTAAAGCGAAACACATTAAGAGTAATTAGATTAGCAGGTGAATAGGGTGACCCGCTTATCCACAGAGCGCAATACACCAGTTTAGAAACGCAATGCTTGCCTAAGACGAATTAGGTGATGATAGGCCTCACTTCAGGAAAGAATTTGGAAACTTTCCAGGAAAGGTACGCACTTTTGGGGAAAAGTCAATTAGGGAGTGGAAAAATAGCGCTGGTTAGTAGTGTGAGCGTAGACTAGGACTGGAGATGATAGAAGTAAACAATAAATAAGTGAATCAGTAATAAAGTTAGCACGTTTATAATTAAATAAGTTATTAAGTAATACGTAAATAATAATCAAATGCGTACACCATACAATAATTAAATGAGCACACCATACAATAATTAAATGAGCACGTTGGGGGCAAACGGGGTTGGTGTCCGAGCAGCAAGCACAGAGCAAGTGCAGACACCCTCCTGTGGCGCTGTCTCATTTGAGGTGCCGAGGAAGCCAAAGACTGGAAGAAGAGCGTGTGACGTCTGCGCCAGGAAATGCTTAAATAAGAAGTTTGGTAAATTTGTATGAACTCGCTTTCTTGACAGCAGATTTCTCCCTCTTCTGTTTTTTTTTCTTATTCGGAGCATATGGTCTCTTTTCCGCAACTTTAGAATCCGAAAAGTTGGAGTGCTTCAGGATGTAGGTATTGTAATGGCTTGGAGGCCTTCGACGTAGCCACTTGGTATCAGGTTATACAATTAATATGTGTAATAATTACACTTATTAAATAAAAACCAAAGAATGATCTGTGTAAATAACACTTCTTTAAATAGGTTTGATGTATACCTTTCTCGCATTCTAGCTACAAAAAACGAACACTCGATTCTTGCAAACTTTCTCCAGTTGGTGGAATGACAAAGCTAATAGAAAGTACCACACCGCCAGCACAAACTAGCCACTTTTTTGTAAAATAAGTCCGAGTCATTTCTACGTGTTACTCATTGACCCCGGTCCCAAAATCATTCGGCAGAAATGAGCTTCAAAATAAAATAAACATATCAGAGGTTTACTGCTTCGGGAGGGTGTTCGTTCGACGAGGGTGAAAGAGTCACAGTGAAAAGGACCCGGGGAAGAAGGGTCGGGCTGAACTGGGCTGACAGGTCACTCCCGGTCAGAACCGGAGTATTTTTGCAGGCAGGGGCGAAGAAAACAATGGCAAGATGCCGCGGGAGGAAAGAGACTGCAGCATCGGCGGCGTGCTCTTGACAGTCCTCACCCCACGCGATATGCAACGTCCTGGGCCCTGCTCGACCTGGACATCCAGCTCGCGAGGAATTGTTTGCTTAGCCCTAGCCGCGTTTCAGCGTTGCCGCTCATCTGACACGTATGCTGTCGCTGGAGCAACACAAATGTAATTATCATGAGCAATAGGTTCTGAATGGCGATAATGTTCGGTTGCGGCAGAGGCTATGAAAATGATAGCAGGACATAGTGCCTATAAATAAGTGTTATGGTTTTGAGATTTCAGTCATCTGTCCTTTTGTTTTGTGTTTCCGGTCGCGTCAACTGATATAATCATTAGCACTGTAAGTGTAGTGCACCTCTGGAGTTGGAGGTGTTGCTTCTCCGCTAAAAATTCAAATTCAGCGCCGACCTTCATGTCGCCTTTCGAGGATTTCCCCCATCCAGGAACCTTCGCCGAACGGGATAACCTGAAAGTTACCAACTGGTCTGGTGACATGTGTGGTAGTTTAAGGAGAGTAAGAGGGGAGGGGAGAAGGGAAGATCGCCCGATAGAGGACTGCTTCGGCACTCCCCTGTCCCTCATCTACGAAAGCTTGGGAAATTACGGATCAAAGCAGCCAGTCGCAAGCATTGCCCTCCAGTCAGTAGCGGCTGATTTCGACATAGCTACTACCTGCTTAAGTGGCTCAGGGCATCAATTGATGTCACCGACTGTGCCTCCGACCGGGCGGTTCTAGGGTTCGAATCCAGGACGATCGCAGGATTTTTTCGACACTAGTTAGACAGCCAAGTCGGATTCAGCCTCTGGAGGAGAATTCTAGCGGGCGGCTGCTTTGGTCGGTAGTTTTCCGTGGTTTGGACATCATGCAAATGCCGGAGCAGTACCTTAACAAACGGGCCACGCACTGCGTGAGAAATTTCCTTCCTGATCCTTGGCCTATCCTCACCCATTACTTACACACACACTTAACGCAAACACATGTCGGGAGACCATTTGGGGCTCAGAGCTTGTACCAGCTGGGGCGGTGCTCCACTGGTAGGAGATACGTGGTTGAGGGGAAAACCCCGCTAGTCGACGTATACGCCAGCGACGGATGTCACCTTCCAGCGGGGGAAGATCACCGCCACAGCCAGCGATACAACATGCACTACACTTAAGGGACCAATGACCTTAGTGGTTGACGCAAAGAATTTGTCAATGGCCGTAGCTTGTTCGTAACCACTGCGAAAGCCGACGCCGCCGGGACGGGAACCCCAGGGCCTCCCGGTGCAGGAGTTTGCAGTTGCTTTCCCGGAGCCATTTCGGCCGGCAGCGGATGCGCGAGCGGCGCTGAAGGCCGCGCCGGAGCGAGAGGACGTGCGAGGCGATGGCGCGGGCAGCTGCGGCCCCGGCGCAAGAGAGCCGCAATTGGAGTGCAGCGGGCGGCGGGGCCGCGTCCAGCTGGTGCGGGCGGGCGGGCGGCCGCCCCCCCCCCCGGGGGCCCGGGTTTAGGGCCCGCGCACGCAGCCGCCCCGCCCCGCACGCCTCTTATTTCGCGCTGCCTCAACCGTCGTGCGCTGGGAAGGCTCCACGGGAGGTCCTAGTGCTCCGACGGCGGCAGGTTATATTAGCTACATAACTCAGCCCCATTTCGGTCACTGTCTGGAAGATCATTCTAGCGTCCGGCGGTTCTCACTGATCATTTTCGTGGTTTCTCCAATGAGGCCAGGCGAACATCTGAAGAGTACTCTAGCAAATGGGCCACGGACCACGCGCGATCTCTCCCTCCTCCTCTTAGAACTATCCTCTTCCTTCGCACCCACACCCACGCACATTCACTTGCATGCATTCCGCTACCACTCACGGTGGAAGGCAAGACTTGAGCAAAGACTGGGGCGGTTGGCAAATCCCAGAAATTCGTGTGTAGGACGGCGCTATATCTCCAGCAGGTGTGGAACATATACCGATGTATAATATGAACTACACATACCAATGGCCATGCAGATGACACTTCCAGGAACACAAAATAACGAATGACGACAAATGTAAGAGGCGACAGCCATTCGAGCGCGATCTGAACTCAACACTGAAGTAACACAAATACACTGATTTTACGTTTATAAAACTAATAAAATCACGACTCAATTGCCTTCAGAGCAAATCTACAATAGTAGCAGTATGATTTTTATCATTCCTCGCCTCATGTAGTTTTTAAACCCCAAGAGACAAAATTAACTTTTAGTTAACGTGGCTACGAGAAACCACGTCACTTCTAAGTAAATTCGAATGCGTATGTTAGCACACATATTTAATTAAAGGCGAGTAATTTATCATTTTCAGCAACAGTTATTCAAAATACCCGAAAATTCAACTACAATCTTTCGTCATTAGTTTTGCCGAGTCGTATCACTAAATAAAATTAAAAGTAGTGCATTGTGACATTTAAAGGGAAACAACATGTTGTAGATTGATTCGAGAATGTACTAATTAAAATAGTAATAATAAGAACATAGTTGCAAACATATTGTGACGTCGTAGGAATCTTACTACAAATCTCATACTATTTTCAGAGGTTTGCTTAAATATTATTTACAAGCAATAAATTAAAGTAGTGTCTATATACAGCTCCGGTAGACTGTCCCCGGAGAGCATTAGCGCTCCCTAACTATCCGCAATTAATTGCTTGACTGACGGCTCCCGCCGCAAATCAAAGACCTACGCACACAGCGTACCACTACGTCACCCTGTCGCAGTGGACTTGATATTCCACTCCGCTCCACGACATACGGATTGCCCCACGCGCTTCGCTCGTCAACGCACCATCTTGGGCGTACGTTTTGTACTTCCGCACCAAGTCTCCCACTCTGCTCAAGACCCATCGACGAGCGAACTCATGTGTGCAAATAGTTCAAGGAACACTGGATAAATCAATCAAATAATAAAATACATATAATTTACAACATGACTGGAACCATCGTTCTTTATTTGATTTTTTTCATGCGTACATGTTGTGGACGCAGGAAAAGTGCAATCCACGTTCACACCACTGCGATGTGACAATTCCAACCCTTTACAGGCATGTGTGGCCAATCCTGAAACATAAAAAGAGAAATAGAGGATCAGTACGACTTTAGCCAGCTGGTGCGCGCATTGCGTGTGTAAATATACAAAGTTATGATTCAAGCTTCATTGCGCTGTTTCAGTTTCCTTACTCCAGCAAGTCCCTAGGGTCGCTTATTCTGCCCCCACAAGACCCACCCTCGCCACTCGCACTCTGAGTTCTATACCCTCAGCCCCACGTGACTCTTACTCGCGTTCGGGCGGCAACCAAAGTCACGTGATC